>CAHIKZ030001381.1:200000-485000 GCA_903632075.3 Acanthosepion pharaonis | reverse complement strand
AAGTATTTCTGGTATTAAACCTATTTTTAAATTTTCATTATTTTTTTTTTACCCCAGTTTGGGGGTTAACTATTTATCCATAGATAGGATCCTAACAGATGCTACCACCCTGGGTCAGGGTGGACCTAAGAACACCAACAATTAAGAGGTGGTTGCATGCTCCTCAAAACTTCCTGATCAGAGGCCTTGCTGTTGGACATAGTTTATCATCATATCCAGGACAGACCAGCTCACCATACAAGATTAATTTTATGGCTGTCATTCATCTGATATACATGACCCAGTCATTGAAGACAACATTTTCAAAAAAATGCTTGCTTCAGGAATTTGCTTGCTACAACATAAAAGGGTTGGTAACTTGGATGGTCTCTCCATATGATCGCCAAATTGAATATTATGATGCAACTATTCTATGGCTATTGTTATGAAAACACCCTTACTTATATAACATACTTTGTATAAAGATTCTCTATACATAATGTCCCAGCTACTTGCTGTGATACATGTATTAGTTAATCTGAAGACCGACTCCAAACAATGACCTGTCTTATCTCTGACCTGAAGTTCTTTATAGTAGTGGACTAGCTCATATAGTCACCGGAAGGTGGGGGTGTACTATTTACTCCACAACAGTCAGATGACTTTGAAGTGTTCTTAGTATTTTGCTTTATGGCAGGAAAAATGCCTGGAAAGCTTCTGTCACCGCTGCCTACAACATATAAAAAAAATACCCTGCTATGTGTGGGCCAAATTGTTGATGTATGCGATCATGCCCATGGAGAATCATGACCACCTACAGAATTCTTTGTCTTTATTATCTTTGCATTGTCATGAATTCTACTTAGTTACTTAACCCATAGCGGGGGGGAGAGAAAAGATGGATTTATGCTTTTCCCAAAAGCATTTGTGTTAAAGGGAACACAGCAGACATGCCTGGAATTTGAACCCTTCTCACCAGCTCCATTTTCCAAATCCATCACAACACTCCCCACCCATCTGCAGACTAAATTAGGAAAGGCAAAGAACCGCTACATACACAAATTTTGCAGAGTAAGTCAATGTTTTCAAAATAAAATTGGTATTAACCAACCAATGTTAGAAAAATTTCCAAGATATATTTAAAGTATTAAGTTTTACCAGACATAAAGTGTGTGTGTGGGGGGGTCGGTTTTCTATTGTAATTATATAATAAATTGATCCCTCCTGTCAGATTTTAAGATGCAAGTTAATTTTTTTTCACAGCAAAATTTTTGAGATATATTTACTTTAAATATTAAGTTTCTATCGAACATAAATTGGGGGATCGGTTTTCTATAGCTAAGTAGTAAATTGGCCCCTCCTAGAATTAATATGCCATATCAGATTATAGAAGTCAAGGTTTTCACAATAAAATCAAACCAACAAATTATGGGAAAATTTTAAAATATAATTTTCAAGTACAGAAGCTTAAAAATAAAAATAAAAAAAAAAAAAGGAGAGAGAGAGAGAGAGAGACAACTGCATGGTTTCTCTGTAACTAGCATGCTGTCCACACCATGTCTTTTTTCTTTTTGAATTTAGGCTTTTCAGTCATAAAGCATGATAGATTGCAATTCAGAAGGGTTGGGGTACCTTGGTCTGAGGTAATGTATTTGCACAAAAGTAAATGTAACCTGACAAGCCAATACTGCTATATACATTTCCAAATATAATATAGATTTAAAAACATAAAAATAAATAAAAAATTCCCATGTATAAAATGCAATATGTACCAATTCCAGCAGAGGGACTGATAAGACAGACAGAGACATATATATATATATATATATATATATATATATATATATATGTATGTGAGAGAGAGAGAGAGGCAGAGAGAGAGAGAGGCAGAGACATATGAGAGAGAGAGGCAGAGACAACATTTTCCTGCAGCACCAGAAGTGTCCATTACATCAGTACTAATCAAAGTGATGGTCTGCGAGCCATCAACTACTGGTATGTGGCCAGTGTCCAGGCCATGCTAAGGAATCATGGAATCATTTGAAGCTTATATATATATATATATATATATATATATATATATATATATATATATGTGTGTGTGTGTGAACATTGAAGTCAATACTTAGAGACGACAGGCTGTTTCATGCTGGGTGCAATCATCAGGCTGCTAATGCTGGATATTTCCTTGGCTATTTATATCTATGGGTCAGTGGTGCATTGTGGGTAATCTATTCTTGGAGTTATTTTTGCGGAAGTGGCATAATAACCCCATATATATAAATAGCTGAGGAAATATCCAGCACTCATGGTCTGACGATTCCGCTAAATATGAAACAGCCTGTCACTTCCAAGTGTTGACTTCAATGTTCACTTTTACATTTATATTTACATACGCTCTATCTCTGATATTGAGGATTTATCCCATAAATATAGCACAGCTTAAAACTATATATATATATATATATATATATATATAAAAAATTTCTGGTATAAAATAATATTACCACAAAATATAACAGGTATGTAACACATTGAGAAAAGATGCTGGTCTGCTATATCAGATAGTTTGAGAATCACTGCATTACATGATTGACTATTTTGCCATTTCTATATTCTGGTGATGAAGTAGAATATCACAACCCTGTTTATAGATGAAATATTATATTAAACAAACTCTGAAAATGCAAGTGGCACTGTTGATAAGGGGCTTTCATCACACGAAATATTGAATTTCTAGATACAGAGAACAAAAAAAAAGAAAAAAAAAAAGAAAAAAAAAAGGCAACTTCATTTTTCTTGATTGGTTCGGTTGTTTTATGGTATATCAACCTCATTGGGTTATTTAATGCCAACAATTTTTATTGCTGGTAATATTTTTTTTTCAAAAATATATTGCTGGTAATAATTTATTCCTCAAAAATTTATTTCTAGTAATAATTTTTTTTACAAAGTATTTCTGGTATTAAAACCTATTTTTACACTTTCATAGTGAGTATGTCTGGTAATGTTTTTTCCCTTCAAAAATCTATTTCTGGTAATATTTTTTCAAAAATATATATTGCTGGTAATAAACTCTCTCTTCAAAAATGTATTGCTGGTAATAAACTCTCTCTTCAAAAATGTATTGCTGGTAATATGGAACATGAAAATTATGGACATTATAAACCAACAAAAATCAATCAAAAGTGAACTCATTGCCAAGAGCAAGAGGCTGGAAGCCGTAGATTAGCTTGACGGAAAATAATACAGAACGAGAAAAGAAGGTTCAGAGAATCAACACACATTGGATAGATCAAAAATAAGGAAAACACAAGAAAATAGTAGCAAGTCAAAGCAAACTGATGGTGGAACAAGTACCACAAAGAGAAGAATTCATAAATTAGACATTATCGCTGAGGGCAAAAAAAAAAAGACAGGCAGCTTAAGAAACAAAAAGCATAGAGAGAGAATAAATAGAGTCATGGTCATCCATATATTCTGAAGAGACAAAGCTAAATATGGGAGAATGAGGATAGAAGGCTTTGAGACTTCAATACTCACAGGGCATATCAAAGAGATGCAGGCAAAATCAAAGTTTGAGCAAATGGATGGAAGAACATGTAGCACAGAGAGAAAGCAGCATCATAAATGATAAAGACTTTCTAAGAACAAGAAAGTGTGGAGAGACACGATCATTTACATTCTGAAAGGGCAAAGCATACAGCATGAAAAAAGAAGGCTAGGAAAATTTAACACCCTCAGTTCATATTAAAGGCCAGACTAAGAGGGAAAGCAGCGAGTAACTTATTTGAGAAGTTTATGCAAAGGGACAGGGGAACAAAAACTATAAAGACCCCCTTTTTGGGGGTCATAAAGGAAACCTTATCACAGAGAGCAAAAAAGACAGGAAGCTGTGGAGAGCCATGATCGTTCACATCCTGAATAGACAAAAGGCATACAGAGAGAGAATAAATAGAGACATGGTCACCTATATGCTGGAGACAAAACAAAATGAGAAAGAAGGCTTGGAGAATTCAATACTCACAGGACAGTTCAAAAGCAAGACAAGTAATTGAGTTGAAAAGTCAAAGCAAATGGATGGAGGAAAAGTACCACAAAGAGAAAGAAGGATCAGAAAGGAAAGTATTGCTTAGAGCAACAAAAGAAAGGAAGCAGTGGAGAGCCATGATTGCTAGCATCTTGGTACTGAGAAATAGAGCTGGTTCAAGAAACAAGTTAACATGCAAATAAGTTGATGTTTCAGTTTAATCAATTATTATTGGGTTTCTTTTCTTTGAACAATGTTGTATACATTTTTAACTCATATTTAAATTCTCTAACACTCAGTAACCCCTTGCATCTTAGTGGCTTTATTACCTTGCTTGAGGGTAGAATGATTTTTAAAAAAAACTATAAAGAAGTTAAAAAAAATATTTTAAAAGCTAAAAAGCTAAAAAAGAAAAGAAAAGGAAAAAGAAAAGAACATTGATCAAAGATTCAGTTTTAAATATGTTTAACTCATACTCAAGGGAGGGTAATGTTAAACCTTGACCTCCAGTCAAAATACTTACTTTGGCATTTTGTTTTTCTAAATTCTTAAGTTTTGATCAAGTTCTCATATTAAATATACACAGACCAAGCGTAACGTCTCAAGTTCATAAAAAACAAAATCTTGTAAATTCATAAACACATATGCAGAACATGAAAACATTGTTTACGTGAGGATGACACATGGAACCTAAAAATCATACAAAACACTTCACAAACCCACAAGATAAAAAAAAGTCTATATTAAGAATCACTCTTAAGTTTGGTATAAAAGGGCAGGCTGGAAAATATATTTAAGATTAATTTGTTTTTTGAGAGAGAGAGAGAGGTGGGGGGCAGCAAATGTGGAAAATGAAATAAAAGAGTGTTTTGAATAACAATGGGTAGGTTGGAAAAATTTTTTAAATAGACAGGCAGGTTTGTCTATTCTAGATGTGAGAACATATTTATATATGACTTTTTTTTAATAACTCTTAGTAATATTACA
This sequence comes from Acanthosepion pharaonis, assembly GCA_903632075.3. Lineage (NCBI taxonomy): Eukaryota > Metazoa > Mollusca > Cephalopoda > Sepiida > Sepiidae > Acanthosepion > Acanthosepion pharaonis. The sequence goes on along the minus strand of CAHIKZ030001381.1, from coordinate 480,004 downwards.
ATAGACTTTCAGGCGACAGTCACTGAATGGCTTGAGCAAATATTGCCACTTGTTTTATGTGCTCTGTCCATTCAGGACATGGGTGACCATGACTCTCCACAACTTCCTGCCCCTAGTTGCTTTAAGCTTGACCCTTTAACATCCCCTTTGCTTGCACTTTGCCAACCATTCACACAAACTGATTAGATAAACTCACTATTTCTCTCTGCTCCTACCTTCAGCAGGTCTTGTAAGTTAAATTTTACAACCCATCTGGAACAGAACAGACCCCAACAGGATTTTTTTTTAAGCATTTCACCCCAAGCAAGGCTGGAAGCTACTAGCAAACAAGGTGTTACAGAGGATTTGGAGCAAGAGCAGATAGGAGTGATAAAGGAAAAGATGAGGAGAAGGATAGTGGATAGATCAAGGCAACTGGAGATGTCAATTGACATTACATGACTTTTAATGATTATAGCTATCAGGGAAACAGGAAAAGGGAAGTGAGTTCCACAGGCGAGAGGTGCGAGATATGAAGCTATTGGAATAGAAGAGACGGCTACATTTACAGTTTCAACAGTGAAAGGGTGAGAGCAGCATGCCAGCCTCGTAGGACGCTAGAATTCATGAAGTCTGGGCTTAGAACACCCCCAAAAGGTCAAGTGGAGCAGTTAGAGTTCTTGCTGGCCAAAGGGAAGATCTGGTCTGTTAGTCTGTTGTGAGAAAAGACAAAAGCGGACTATGCCAGGTGAATCAGAGATTAAAGAACCAAGTATATTGTAAACAGAATTTGTGCTTCCTTTTCCTGTTTTTGGTGATATTTCATCTTCCATTCCATTGTTGAATAGATATCATGCCATCCCAATGTTTTTTGTACCAACACAAACAACAATTGAAACCCATCAATCCCATGAAGTTATCTAGTCAGTGAAAATGAGGGCCACACATCCTCCCTTATGGGCCTCAGACATTTCAGTATAAGAATCTTTTTAGCTCCTACCTTCATTAAAACTTTCCTATTACTCAGTCCATAATGTTCTCAGTAGCCATTAAAACTACATTTCAGTTGCTTTAAGTTTTTTCATCTGTAACTGATCAATTCGGTGCTTTTTTTTTTTTTTTTTTTTTACAGCTTATCAACCCTTTGTGAGTTATTTGAAGTCAAAACATTTCAGATCAAAGGAGGTTGCTTATAGTACTCAGTGTCTCCAAGTAGTCCCCCATCTAAGTACTAATCAGGCTAGGCATTGCCCAACTTTGGTGATCAAACAAGAACTGGGGTCTTCAGTATGATTTGACTATAGACTTTTCATTTGTAAAGAAATTGTTCAGTGAAGCGATTTTCTTTTTATTGGTTGGTGTCTTCAATGAAGAGGGATGAAGAACTCAGCAGCACTGGAATCAAACACTGGATCATGGTGAGCAGGGAATGGACAAGTCTTTCACAAAGAACATCCCATGTACAGGATGAATGCAGCTGAGACAGTAGAAACACAAACAAAATGGCTGCTCCGTCTGCATTTCATTTCCTCTACATTCAGCCTTCACTTTCATACAGAAGGATAGATACTTCATAGCATACTTTGTTTCTGACAACATTTTTCGCATCTCTTAATAGTTTGCTTAGTTTCTGAAAGGCATCATTCCCTATTGGAATGCACCTTTGGATTTATTCACCAGATTTTTCATTGACTGTTACTACATTCTCTTCTCTTAATGTGCAATGTCCCTTCATGAAGATGCAATGCCGATCAAGCAAGTTCTGAACAGTGCCTTTAAGCAAAAATCCTTCACATCATAGATCTCTTTAAATTATCATATCTGTTCAGGTTCACTTAAAGGCAATGCTCAGACTTTGCTTGATTGGCAAAGCTTTTTCATGACAGAGTCATTTAAAGCATGTCGGATCAAATGACGGTCTTCCACTGCACAGGTGTGTGTGTGTGTGGGAGGGGGTTGTAGGTGCGAACACCTGGGGAGTGCATATTTTTCTTTAATAAGATTTCTCAAATATTTGTCATGGGAAAATACCTAGTTTAAAGGCAGTAATTCAACCTTGATAACCAGACGCTTCCTCTGTAACTAAATAGTATACCACATCATGCTATATGACAGTTCTGTGTAGGATACAGGTTAGATTCCTGTCAGAGGACACATATTTTCTATGAAATTTCTCAGACATTCAGGCCCATAAATGTTGTTAATACTGTTTATTATAAACAGAGCATTTACTTAAATATTTGTATCTATAAAAATAATGCATAAACAATATATATATATATATATATATATATAAAGCCACAGTAAAGTAATGGATTGCCACATTGGAGAACAGAGTTCAAATTCCAGTCAAATCCTCTGCATTCACTTTCGTACTAATACCATTGAGAAAAGTATGAATCCATCTCTTCTCTTGTTAGCTATGGGTAAACGGCAGGACAGACTAGGTCCTATAGCCTTGGATGGCAATCGATCTAGGAGAAGGAGAACTCTGAATTCAAAACCTGCAGAGAGTTGTTTGGGGACTTTGTGGCACGTCGTGCACTAGTTCTGTATTCAGCTCTTCCTAAAAGTGTTTGTTGTTGGCGCACAATCTTTCACCACTATAATCTAATGATATGTACAGGCAGTACTGGACTTTACCATCATTTTCAATGTATGAGAGTCAAGCAGCTCCATTCTTAGAATCGACAGCCAAGAAGGGAATGGATTTTTTTTACGTATGAATCAGACAGATTTTTATTACTTAAACTTTATTTTTAGTGGATACTCATATTTGAATAGAAGCTCCATTTATTTATTAAACAGTATATTTCTTTATTTTTGTCTACAGGCCTCAGTATTTGAGAAAATGCACTCTTTGGCTGGATGCAAACCTACATTTACCTAGGGGAGACCAGCATTAAATCTGTTGTGCTTTGACCTCTTGGCTACGGTGTATGTCGATGACCAAGCAAAGTGTTATATACAGTACCTATGAACACTAATAAGTATGTCCAAATTCTCATAAATACATTGGACACAATTGTAGTAGGGGTGATATGCTGTCTAAATAGTTCATCACTAGCAGTGGTTCACTTCACTCCGCTGGCAAATACTGTATTTTGTTGATGTTATAAATATTGCCATTTTGTTTTCAACTTCCATTTTGGTTGTTCCTAGTTTGGTAACCTTTTCTAGGTTACAACACAAAGCTTATCACTGCCTTTAAAAACAGATTTTTCTCAGACTCTTGAAACAAACAAATCTACTCAGTTTGGTATGCTAATATAAACAAAGCAATTTCTAAAGAAAGGAAGAGTGTACATTTTTCTAATAAGATTTCTGGAATATTCAAGATGGTAGACAGAAATAAATATACTGTTTAATAAATAAACAGAGTGTCTACTCAAATGCGACTTCCACTAAAAATAGCATTTAAGCAATAAAAATCTGTCAGATTAATAAATAAAAAAAATCCATCCCTTTCCTTACAAACTGCTTTGTTTACCTTAGGATATGGAACTGAGAAGATATGTCTATTCTCAAGTGTCATACAAAAATAAATGTGTTTAAAGGCACCATTCAACTTTGCTTTGTCATCAACACACTCTGTAGCTGATACAACAAAGCATGTTAGATCTAATGATGAAAACAATGGAAATGCAGGTTTGTATCCTGTCGGATTTTTTTCTTTAATAAGATTCTCAGTAGATGAAAATAATAAATATACCATTTAATAATTAAATGGAGCATCTACTCAAATACAAGTATCAACTATAAATAATGTAATAAAAAACATATTTTCTGGTTTACAAGACAACTTTCTTCCCTAAAAAGTACATTCGCATCTTCCAAGACATACGTAAGGCAACACCCAGGCTCAAGCAAACTTGTATGGACACCTAATTGACTTGACTTAAAGGAATGTAGATTTGTATGTTGAGTCAATACACTATAATGTTAGCTATCTAATTCAGCCATTTATATGATGTAACCTCAATACTTAGCTGTTACAAGTATTTCCAAGACTATAAACCTTCCAGGAGCTGAGCCACAAACATGCTCTGTTTATTAGCAGTGGCGGGATCCTTTCTGCTCTTGATTAGTACGTCATTACCATACAAACAAAATTGGATGAGTGATTAATGTAAATAATACGTGGTGCCAGTATATGAGGAACGCATGGTGAATGTTTTGTTGTACGAGAATGACATTTTTTTCTTAGAAATTTCTTTCCAATATTAGGGAGTGTCTTCCAAGCCACAGTGTCTTGTAAGCTGGAAAATACATGGTGTGTGTGTATTTCTGAGATTTCTTTATTGTAACTATTTACATTGTTCAGACTGTTGCCTTCATTTCTATTACCATATTTACAATGTTTCAGCCATTGTACGTTCTGGTTTTCTTCAGGTGATATTTGTTGGAATTTAAAACTGAACCCTTTTAAACCACAGAAATAGATTATTTTAATTCCACATGCCATGCCTTTGGATATCTAATGAAGGAACTAAAGGAAGGACAAGCATAATTGTAAGAAAATAAAATGATTTGCTTGGAAATTCTCTTTCCACACCACTCTTGACTCATCAGGAGTACCTTTGCCTGATTTTCCCCCTAGAACCAAGTATCTACTGAGATATACACAGGACAACAGCTCTTGAAAAGGACCACCAATCAGTGGTTAACTGGGGCAAAAAATGAATTGTTAAAAATTAAAAAACTCTAAAACAAAACTGCCTTCATTTAATTGCTTTTCTCCATATCAGCATGGCTGATGCTAACCCCCAGAAGTGCAACTCTCTGTGCTTTCTTGGGATCATATTTGCCACTTACATGAAACGGAGTAATCATATTGAATCAATTGCTAGGCCTACAACTAGAAAAGTAGGTTTACTATATTGTGCCAGACAATTTTTCTCTTCAGAATCCATCTTGCACATTTATAAATCTTCCATTCAAATGGGCGTTTAAGATTGCTGCCATATCTGGTTGGGTACTTCTACTACATACATCTAGATTCTCGACAAAATCTAAATGAAGGGTCTGATCTTGACATGGCACCTCTGTTTCAGTCGCTTTCCTTCCACCATGAGATGGCTTCCCTCTGTCTTTTCTACAAATATTTTTATGGCTATCATTCTCATGAGCTTTCCTCTTTGGTGCCTTGACTGTACAAATTTAAACACGCTACAAGATTGGCAACTAGCTCTCACAACATTATACATATGCACATACAGTATAAAGCATAGTACTTTTATGAAACAGACTGTCGCCACTTGATGTTGATCTCAGTGTCCACTTTTATATTTGTGCAATATAAACAATTACCTTTTAGTTATGCATATGCTTGTAATATTTTAATAAGAACTAAAAAATAAATAAATAAAACATACACCCACACTGTAAAGTATAGTACTTTTCTGTCAATGAAAGAGATGAGAGTAAACAACATTCTTTATAGATTTAAAATTTAAGTCCTTAAGAATTAAATTAATCTCCAATATCCCATTTTTAGGACACTATTCACTCCCCACCCATCAAGTGGATATTCTTCAAGGATATAAATTATTTTAAAATATTTATATTAAAAGATTTAGGAAGTGTTTTTATCTGTTTAAAAAACAAAGTTAGAAATGTTTTGTTACAAAGTGAAGGTGCAGTAGCGATATGGTTAACAATGCGACAAACGGAATTCATGTGCAAAGTTCAAATGCTAGAGGTGGGACAGTTTGTTTTCATTTTCATACGATTGCCCTCAGAAAAGACATGAGTTCACCTACTTTTCCTCCACCTATGGATTAAATAACAAGCCAAGGTAGGAAACAATTTCAGACGAAAACTCTGAATTTAAAGGACAATAATTACTTTGTTGAAATGTTTCAATAACTTTATTTATTTTTTTAAAAAGCCAATGTTTTTTTGTCTGTTTTGTTTAAAGTTCGAGTTTCAAATTGTCGCCTCACAACTAAGTTAACATTTCACCAACTATTATTGGGTTTTTCAGGTTTCCCCAAAAGTAAAACTAAAAATGAGTTCTTATGTTAAAAAAAAATATAAATAAATAAAATACGTAGATCTGTTTAAAAATAATTACAGGGAAAAATGTTAAAACCTCAACTTATTTTTTACCGTTTACACTAAGTAACAATCAAAAATTAAATTTGTGTTTGTAATATAAGAAAAATGTTTAATCATGAGAATAAAAAAAAAAAAAAAAAAAAAAAAAATAGTATGCAATTTTATGAAGCTTTTTTTTGTGTCGAATTGTTAGCATCCACCACCCAAAAAGAAATGAAAACAATAAAAAGAGAGGTTTCGTTTACAAATCTCGCTGACCCTAATTCCCTCAATCAAACATTTTAAATCCTTCGAGGTCACAAAGGTTCGATAATAAAATCAGGTTTAAATTTTAACTCTAGAACCGTCGAAAAAAGACTACTGAACTGCGGCATTTTAGCAAGATCTTTGAAAATATAACGTTGTAAAAAAAAAAAAAAAAAAAAGAAGTCGATTTCGTCTCATCGGCTTCTCAATTTCATTAACTTGCTGATAAAAATCAAATCAATTACATAGGTATCTCAACTTTTATAATAAAAATAATAAAATTAATCATTGCGAATAATACTTTTTTTTTGTTTTGTTTTTTTATTTCGCGCACGCAAAATTTTTATGGCATCATAAAAGAAAAGGTAAGATATTTTAAATGCGAGATAAGAAAAGTATACAATAGTGTAAGTTTTTTTTTAGACGCATAATCCTCTGACAGAATTTACATGGTCACCCTAATTATAAATAGAAGGTCATTTAATTTATTTAGGGTTAAAACATTCGTGAAATAAATAAATAAATAAATAAAAACACATCATGTGACAATCTTCTTGGTAGCTAGTAGCCTTACACTGCTTTTTACAAATTGGTGTCTATCGAAAATCAAACAATGAATAAATGATTTTTTAAGCACACCAGAAAAGAGTAAAAACACAATTTAAAATAATTTTAATCAAATAGAAGTCAGTTTTTTTTTAATTCATTATCATACAACTTATTTAACAAGTGGTTATTCATTTTTTGTAAGGTAGGTTCTTAAAATCTATTGTATTCTTCTATGAACTTTAAAAATAGCTATATCAGTTTCTGATTTTTGTTAAAAAGATTACAAAATATTCTTAGAGTACAAAAGTTTTTTTATTGACAAGTATTTCATAATACACACACACACACAACAAAATGATACTGACATTTAAAACACCCGTGCGACACTAACCACCCATGACTCGTAAAGAAATAGAACACCACAGGAATTTACTTTCTTGTAGTAAAATGTGATATTTTTAAAAGGTTGTCGTGTGTGTGTACGTGTGTGTGTGTATATATATATATGCATGTATGTTTGGGGATTCTTTGCCATTAAGAAATAAAAATATTAAAAAAATATACGTGATGTCAAAAAACTATTGTCTTCATTTCGCATCATCAAGTACAACTTTTGTTTAATAATATTTTATAACGACCACACCCTAAACACTACCCTGTAATTAATTAAAAACGTAATTTTGTTACACAGTAATACTGTAATTAAGATTAACAAATTTATACTAGTGACACTTGCTTTTTACTTTCTTTCCTTTTTTTTTTTGTAAGTTACTTAAAAACTAAAAAGTTAATTATAGAAAGCAACATTTCCCCCTTTTTTTAGAATTACAAGACTAAAAAAAAAAAATTGCTTTTGTTTTGTTAATTCATTTCTAACCAAAGAATATATTTTTTTTTATTTGCATGATTTTTTAATTTCATTTTTAAACAAACATTTAAAACCGCAGCACAGATCGCTTTTTAAACGAAAACAATTTATTCAGTACTCTGAAGTTTATCTACAAACTTTTAACATTGACAAGAAAAAGTAATTAAGTGACCCCCCCTCTCAAAAACTAAATTAAAATAAAGAATCGTGATAAAGTAAAAAGAGGGGTTGATAAAGACATTTCTCTGTGTTTTGAAATGACGTACAAGTAAAAAATACAACAGAAATCAGAAAAAATTACACTTTGACTTAAGAATCGAGTTTCCTTTCACGTCAGAAAGGAAAACTTTAGAGAACGAGTAGGGTGGATGCAGTTAACAAAAAAACTGAATCAGGATGATAAAGAACTTTAATTTTAAAAAAGGTAATCATTTTAAAAATTGGAATTTATTCTTACCTTAGCTTTAGTTCGATTCAGCCTTTTCTGGGCTTTCGCTAAGATCCCGCCACTACTTTTTGAGTGATGAGATTCAGCCATCTTCGGAATATGTCGCTCAAAAAGTTCTCTTGTTTTTGGTGATGTTTGTTTTTTTTTTAGTATAAAAAAAAATAAACAAACACAGAGATAGAAATAAGGAAAACAGAAAATAGGGTGTCAACTTAGCAAGTTTGCCGATTTTTAACAAAGTTGATGGTGTGCTTCCAGGAATAAACACCAAGAAAGGTGTAAAAAAAAAGAGAGAAAGAAAAATGAAACTTGGTGATTTTTTTTTTTTTTTTTTTTGTTTGTTTGTTCAAAGGGTAAATCCTGCAATCAAAGTCGGCTGTTTCCAGTGCTTTTACTCTGTTTAAAAAGAAAAAAAAAGAAGATTTCTCTCCCCACAAGTAATCCTTCGTTCTTGGGAAACGAATTTGAATAATATTAATAATAAAAAGAAGAGGCAACAGTAACACAGCCAAGTTAACAAGTGGATGAAATCATTTGGCAGTAATAGCAGTCAGTGCCATTACAATTATCCAGTAGCAACTTTTCTTTTTTTTTCTTCAAGTGTTTTTTTTTCTTTTCTTTCTTTGTTGCTCTTTATAAGCTAAACTATGTCTATATGCATGGATATTTGCCAGGAGGTTGCTTCCAGTCGATGTAACAGAGTGCATGGAGTAAAACGAAATAAGGTTTGTATAAACACCACCACGCACCTGTGACAAGTGCTCGTCGTGAGAGAGAAAGAGAGACTTCATCTACAGAACTCGGGAGGTGGGAAGGATTTTCACGTGATTGTTTAGCTTCCGGGGGAATAAGATGGCAAGACCGGAGCTACGCGCATTTTTTAAAGATTTCATCAAACACCGAAAATAATATTTTTTTTTTACGGATTGCAAAGGGAAATACTAATTAATAAAAGAGAAAAATCATTTATATTATTAAAATATTGTCAGATGATCTGTAAGAATGCCGTATTTTTTGTTACTTTTATTTTATTTTATTTTTTGTATTTTTTAATAACTCACACACTTAAGGGTTTAAGGATCGCCGTACAAATACAGCATTTGTAAGCATGAGAGTATGACTATCAAATCAATGACTTACTGAAGGAAGGATAAAAGTAAAATAAAAACTGTTTTTTTTAAAGGATTTTTCCCGGGTTTTACAACATCTTTTTCTTATCTTATGAAAACTTATTTGGAAAAAAATCATTTTTTTCTATTTTTTTTTCAGTTAAGGCTTATATTTTCTATAATTTCATTCTTTATATATATATATATATATATATATATATATATATATTATAGATTGAGGTTCCTATTATATTTTCTATAATCTCATTCTGTATATATATATATATATATATATATATATATATATATGTATAATGAAATAATATAGAAATGTATATATATATATATATATATATATATATATATATATATAATTTTCTATATATTCATTTCATATATATATATATATATATATATATATTTTCTATATTTTCTATGATTTAGTTTCTTTATATATATATATATATATAGTTCTTTATATATATATATATATATATAATAATGAAATATAGAAAACATTTGGAACCTGCCAACTGAAAATGTTTAAAATAAAAAAAATTTGTATATATATATATATATATATATATATATATTATAAAAGTGAACATAGAAATTCAAATTACAAAAGAGGCGACAGTTTGTCTCATGTGTGACCTATGCTATAAATTTCAAAAGGAATTGTGAAATAAGTCATTTGAGATATCTAAAATGAACTCTCTCAACATTTTATATTTACACAATGTTCTATCTCTGATATTGAGCACTTTATTCCATAAATATAATTGAAAGTGTATATTTCTTCATATATATATATATATATATATATATATATATAAAAAAGAAAAAATTATAGAAAATATAGGACAAAAAAAAATAGATATAATATATATATATATATATATATATATATATATAAAGAAAAAATTATAGAAAATATAAACTTCAACTGAAAAGAAAAATAGACAAAAAAAATGATATATATATACCCAAGTATAGGATTGGTGTATACAGATTATGTTATAAAGTGATGGTGTTGAAAAGTGATGTGTATATATATATATATATATATATATATATATATATATATATATATAGATATATTTCCTCATATATATAGATATAGATAGATAGATAGATATATAATGCCTTTAAATTCCTTGGGGAACGTAGTGTGCACATCGTTGCTGTTTCTATAACAATCCAGTTTTTAAGTGAGTAGGTTGTTAGCCTACTGTACAACCCCCTACCTGGAGGATCAGGTTTTGAATTCAGAGTTGTCCTCCTAGACCAGTTGCCACCCAGGGCTATAGAACCTGGTCTGTCCTGCTATTTACCCATAGCCAGGGGGAGAAGAAGAGGATTCATATCTTTCCCAAGGGTAAATGTAATGGATTCAACTGGAATTTGAACTCGGCTCGCTGATTCCTCAATCCAAGCCGCTATCCATTACTCCACTGCGCCTTGTAAAAGAAAATCTTTTTTTTTCTATTTTTCTTTTCAGTTGTGGCTCCATATTTTTTTATAATTTCATTCTTTGTTAAATACTTTTGTTTTGTTTATGGTAATTTTTAAGCAAAGATTAACAAAAAAAAAGATTTCTAATCGTTTTTTTTCATTTAAAAAACAAAAGAAACATCACAGCTTCATAGAATTTGGGAATTGTTTATTTTTTTAGTTTACACAAAAAGAGTTTCTTTCAAAAAAAATAACAATGGAGTTTTATCTTTTTCTAAACTTAAAAACAAAATTTCACAAATTTTCTTTCAAATAATAATAATAATAATAATAATAATAATAATAAGGTTTTATTCTTGCTGCGCAGGACCAATGCTTGCTAACTAGGAATTATCAAGCACATATACTAAAATATTGTGTTAGCCCAAAATGCAGATTCTGTGATAAATATCTAGAAACGATTGATCATCTTGTATCAGGTTGCACGATGTTGGCACCCACTGAATATAAAACCCGACATGACAGAGTGGGCCAATATCTGCACTGGAAAATCTGCAACTTCTACAGGAAGGAAACTGAAAGAAACTGGTATGAACACCACCCAGACCCGGTTACGGAGATAGGACCTGTTACAATTCTATGGGACTACACAATACACACTGACAGAACAATCAAGGCCAACTGCCCAGATATTGTTGTTAAAGACCACAAAAAAAAACAGTGCCTCCTTATTGATATGGCAGTCCCTGCTGACTGCAATGTATCTTTGAAGATATTCAAAAAGTTGTCAAAATACAAGGACCTTTGAAATAGAAATCTCGAAAATGTGGCATATGGGAACATCAACAATCCCTGTTGTAGTTGGAGCCCTAGGACTGGTTGGAAAAAAAACTTGCAGTAGACTAATTGAAGGATTCCTGGAAGTCCATGCCTCAAGGAGATACAAAAAATTGTTCTGACAAGTATAGCCCACATTTTACGAAGGGCTTTATCTATGTAATTTTTTTTTTTTTTTTTTTTTGTCATTGGAAAGTGTCATGACACCATTTCTAACCTTAGGTCCCTGGGTGGGACCCGGAAAGAAATGTGTAAATGCCAGAAATCAAAGAAAACAAAAATGATAATAATAATAATAACAAAATCTATCTTTCTTGGCTTTCAGAAAATTTTCCAAGAAGATGATGATGATAATAATAATTAAGTTATTAAGTTTTAGGCTAACCAAAAAACTCGCATCTGTCTATATTTCTGAGATGAGGTATTGTAATTATTTACACATTATTTGGACTGTTGTCTTCATCTTTATAGTCATCTTCGTGACGTTTCAGCCATTGTACGCTTCGGCCTTCTTCGGGTGATTGGAATTTCGAACTGAACTCTTTATTTTGTCCATGGGGGGGTAGATTGTTCTAGTTCCACAAGCCATGCCTCTTCCAGATGTCCCTTTAACTCGGGTTTCCAAGTTTGTTGAACTCAAAGCTCTTTGGGTGAAGTCACTGGATCCAACCAACACTTTGGGCCATGTGTCCTTGAGGACATGAGTTTATGAATTTTTATTTTTATAAAATTAATGTCTCAGTAAATTTTCTTACCAGAGCTCATATTGCAATTTTGTTATTTGTTATTATTGCTTTTTCTAGCAATAATGTATTATAAAATTCCCCAATATTGTTTTCATTTCTTTAACTTGGCCCTGGTTAAGGAGATGACAATAAAAAATTAGGTCAACAGGCCAAACAATGTTGGTTAATTATAATACCTCATCTCATAAATATAGATAGATCCTGAAGAAGGCCAGAGCATAATGGTCAAAACAATGTGAATATAGCAATAAATTCGGACAATTTTCTGAACAATGTAAATAATTACAATACCTCATTTTGGAAAATAAGACAGATCCTGAAGAAGGCTGGAAAAAACAATGGCCAAAACAAATGAATATGCCAATAAAAATGTGTTTCAACAGTCTGAACAATGTAAATAAATATCAATACCTCATTTCAGAAATATAGATAGATATTTGTGAATTTGTAATCTAACATTTTCTCAACTAAATCATCCAATTAAAGATTTTTCATGATGTTTTCAGCCGTTGCAAAAAAAGCCTTTTTCAAATGATATTTGCAACAAATTTTAAACTGAACCCTTTATTTAATCTGCCAAAAATTCATATATTCACAAAATAATAATAAAAATAATAATAATAATAACAATAATAATAACAATACCAGGATCTGGCTAGGGAGCTGAAGAAGAACCTGGCTGTTGAAGCAATTCCTGTAGTAATGGGTGCTCTTGGAACACTACCTTGAAACTTGAAAGAATCCTTAGAAAGAATTGGAATTCAGACTAAGATTGTAGAGCTCCAGAAAACTGGTTTCCTTTAGTAAGCAGGGATTCTCCAAAAAGTTCTTGCATTGTGAAAGTCTTGCTGAATTATTCAAGAAGAACAGATATTTTCTTTTTAGTAAATACCTTGCAGATAAATGATGGAAAAAAAAAATGTCTACAAGCTTGGTCTCGATTCCAATTCTCCCTAAATGCTTCTTCAGTTTTCTATATGGCAATCAAAAGTTTTTCACATTACTATAGCAATTAAACGTGCCATTATTATTATTATTATTATTAGAATGGTCTTTTTCAAATTTGAGACTAAAGACTGTAGAGCTCCAGAAAACTGTCATCATTTATTCTGCAGGGATTCTCTGAAAATTTCATGAGTTCTGAGAAGACATATTGACACCATGCCTCAAGAACAGAATTTCCATTGACTACATCAATGTTTGATATGAACATAATAATAATAATAATGATAATAATAATAATAATGGAATTTATATTTTGGCTTATACAAAATTTTACATAAATTAATAATAATAATAATAAAAATTTGTTTTACAAATAAAAACATTTTCAAATATAATACAAAAAGATTCTACAGGAAAATGCAAAAAATAACAATGAAATCTAGCCCATTTTCCTCAGGTGCAATGCATTATGTGCACTTGGGCAAACATGTTGCTTTCGATTCATGATTGACTTAGTCATATAAAATTCTACTGGACATAAAATTGGGTTTTTTAAATATTGTCATTAAAATTTTAAAATGATTTGTTTTAGAAGAATTATCAGAAATATTAATATCAAATAGTTTTTTGCCATGTTCTGCACAGAAAAGAAAAATCATGATTAACCTTGAAAATTTTCTGAATCAGGTAATCACTGACAGACATTTTTTGGAAGATAGGTTACTAACCAAGACTATTTCACCCATTCTGTTCTGTTATTTAAATCATTTTCTGGAGAGATAAGAACTGGAAAAGAAAAAATGTCCCCAAACAATTTTAGATAAGTAAAGGTAACAAACTTGGCTGGAATTTGAACACTGCTCTCTAATATTGCATTCTGAGCCATTATCCATTACACCACCCACACATCCCTATATTAAACTTATAGGAAAAACAAATCAAGAAAAACACTATCACAAGAAAAATTAAGAGAATTCTGGAATATGGAAAAATGAACAAATTATCTGTAAAAATGAAAAAAATTAAGAAAAAATTGATTTGTTTTTTACAGTTTGTCAACCTTTTAAAATTAGAAGAAAACCATCAAAATTTTTTAATTTATGAATTTTTTTATTTGAGATAATAATGATTTTAAAATATGATTCAAATTGTTTGTTTGAATAGCATATCAACTCCTTAATGGGCCATTTCATGGTGAAAAAAAAAAAAAAAAATCCAGTCGATGTATCTTTTGATATATGACTGACTATACAAGATTTTTTCCCATTAGATTGCCATTTTTTTTGAAAAGACCAGTTGCCATCCATTATAGAATAAGTTTGGGAGGAAAGAAAATCCAGAATTCATACCTTTTCAAAAAATATTAGCACATAAGTAATGTAATGGATTTTTATTGAATTCAACTTGGCTCTCTGATTCCTCAATCAAAAAAATGATCCATTACTAAAAATGCCTCCTTTTATTTTCGTAAAAACCTAAGTATAAAATGATATTTAAAAAAGTAATTCCCTATTTTACATAAATGGACTCTTCCATCTAAACTAAAAAAATTACAAAGATAGGAGAGTCCATCATACATAAATTTATAAAATTTTTTTTATGATTAAGACAATAAAAATACATCCACACAATCCTTCTTGCACATTTTTTTTACCATTCGTCCATGAATTAAATATTGTTGCCAATCTGGTCTGGTGCTTGTTTATATATATTCTATTCTTGACAAAAATTTAAAAAATAGTCTAAATGTTATCAGTCCCTAAAGATAAAATCTCGACTTCAAATGTTTCCATCACCACAACAAACCTGTCCTTTGTCCTTTTAAGAAATATTTTGCATAACAATTATTCTAATCAAAAATTTGGCTGGCATTTAAAATGAAATTTAAAAATGATTAGATTGGAAGAACTAGGTCTCATTCCTGTTTTAATGAAACAGCTAGATGTAATTCAGAGGACTCATTAATAATATTTTCTTTTGTCTCACATTTTTGTGATGTTTCTTCAAACACTTGTTGCCACTTTTGTAATGTCATTGTAAATACTTGAAAGTTGTCACTTTTTAACGATGCTTGTTGTAGTAGAAAAAAGATTTTAAAGAAAATAACAAAAATACTAATGACTCAACGCCTTTGAATAACACTTTCTATACTAATAGTACTTGCTTCCTTTTGAATTGAAATATGCTATAAAAAATTGTCCAGATGAATAAAAATCCATATAGTTATCTTTTATGATGGTTAGATTAAACCTTTCTCATTATATATTTCCTTTACCATCACCTTTTATATTTCAAAATGGGATTTCCTGTTTTTTGTTCTTGGTGATCTGTCGGAGAAACTCCAAGGTCCTAAAGGTGACAGTTTATTCTTAATGCTAAAAGTCTCATGCATTTAATAATCAAAATATGTCATTAAGCAAATAAGGAAGGAAGATTGTTTATGGTATATCATCACCACTTGGGTCATTTAAGTTCCAAAAAAATTTTCTTGGGAGCATTTCTTTTATAAAAATGTATTACTTATAATTTTTTTTTGCAAAAATTTATTTTTATACTTTTCAAACTGTATTGAAAAGTTAAACCGTTTTTATCCACTTCATTTCCTATTTTTAAATAAATGATTCAACAGGATGCTACCAAAATAGGTGAATACCATGAACAACACATGAAACTAAAAGAAGTAATTCCATGCTTTTAAAAACCATATAATCAGAGGCTTTGTTTTGGATGAAGTTTATCCTCATATTGAGGAAAGAGGAATGCAAAAATTGAAAAGACAAAATGGTATTATAGAAAATGAAATGATTGAATATCTAAAAAGTTCTAACATCAATTTCAGCTGAAGAATTTGTATTGGGAAGCATTACAGATTTGTGTTTGTGAAAAAAAAATTTCTTATTAAAAGATTTGGTAAAATGAACAAATTAAGAAGGGACATTCATTTATAATAGAATAAGAAAATGATCAATTCTGTTAATTAATCAGTTTTGGAATAGAGGAAGATAAAAACCTCTAAAATTAAAAATAAAAATAAGAATATTCATGATCTTGGATACCAATCTATAGAATTTAATTAAGAAATAATTTCTTTTTTAAAAAAACAAAAATCCTACTGACAATATTTAGGGTATCTTTTTTGCCTTCTTTAAAATCCAATCACAAGGAATGAAAGCTTTTCTAATGGCACACATTTAAATTTCTAATGTGTTTATCTAGTCTGTCAAATGTTTTAATCTGTTTACAACTCATTAGATATTTATTGTTTAAAAATTTTTTTTTTGTTGGATTTTAAATTGATAATAAATATGAAAAAAAAGGAAAAAAGTTTAATGTGGCTTACATATTAAGGTACAAAATTAAAATATAAAATATATCAATTTGAACAGGTATATTGACCTTGATTTTTTATCATAAAAAATATATGTATATTTCTGATTTATTTTAAAACATTGTCTGGGATATAGTTAGCAAAAAAAAAAAATTGGGATAATGGATAAAAATGTTGTTTTTTGGGAATTTCATGAAATGAGATTTGTAGTTCAATTATGTATTTTAACCAGTATATATAACTTGGACTCAAATTAAAATAAAAAATAATAACTGAAGATTTTATAAACATAAAACAGTGGAATGAAACAGTCTACCCATATTAAAAATTAAATAAAAATTCCAGTTCAGAATTTAAAGAGATTATAAAGATTTTTAGAACTACATAAAAAAGAAAACACCTGTTTTTACCACAAATGTATGGTCCATTGTATTAGCTGCAAAAAGATGGTTAAAATTTCAAATTAAATTTTATAAATGTATGGTCCCTATTTGGGAAAAAAGACAAAAAAAAATCAAACTTATTTATTTGAAAATTCCTCTTATTGTGTTAACTTAATTTGTACCATGGTGATTTCCTGATTTTTTATAAAAAAAGGCCTTTCTTTACAAATATTGGATAACAATTATTTTAATTACAAACAGGAATATATACATCCATTATGTTAATACATTTCAGGTTTACTTTAATTGTCACTTGTCTTGCTCTGTTCCTGAATTTGAATTTCTCTTCATTTAAATCTCTTTTACTGATTTCCCTGAACAGAGAATTGGTCATCCCAATAAGACATCCAAGTTTTTCTTAATGCGGTAGTGTAAATCCAAAATGGAATAACTTTATGTAACATTGTTGAGATATTCCCTTCTTCATTTCTTGTACCATGCAAGTAAACACCATTTGATTATTTAAGTTTGAACACCATAAAAATGTAGGTCAAAAGCTATTGTTATAAAAATACATTTATTTGACTGGGAACAATTTATTTTAAACCATTAAAAAATTAAACAATATTTGCTGTTGAAAAGAGAACATTTCTATTAGAATAGGTAACAAATGTTATTTTTTTATATTTGATTTTCTAAATATTCATTTCCAATAAAATTTTTGATGATTTTGGGAGTGGGAGAACCTATATTCAAATTT
Organism: Acanthosepion pharaonis; assembly: GCA_903632075.3. Lineage (NCBI taxonomy): Eukaryota > Metazoa > Mollusca > Cephalopoda > Sepiida > Sepiidae > Acanthosepion > Acanthosepion pharaonis. Next base: position 462,291 of record CAHIKZ030001381.1, on the reverse strand, counting down.
TTTTTTCTCAATACATTGAGCTTTCAATATATAATTTTTGCATTGTTAAATTTTAACCAGACCAGTTTTCATTTCTTTTGAAATCCTAATCTATCCTTTTATAATGGCTGGAATTTAAGAGAAACAAATTGTATCCTTTTGAATAAATTTTCCTAAAATATTTTTACTTGTCCTTTATTTTGAACTTCCCCGCATTACTGATATATAATAAAAATTTTTCTGAATTGAAATTTTGTTTAATCCTTCTTGAACTTAAAGCTGATTAAAATGCATAAATTCCTCTTGACTTGTTTTTGGTGTGTATAAACGTTTAACATCTAATAGATATGTGCCTATTGTTTTTTTGCCATTTATGAATATATTTTTTATTCATCGAATTAAATGACATTTGAAATTTATCATACAATTTTTTCTTCATTTCCTGTTTAAACAATTTTATAGCCAAATCTGGAGGAAACAAAATTAAAAAACATATAAAATTATATAAATTAATGATATATTTTATATATTTATAAATAATAACAATGACCGCTTTTCTGAAAAAACCTCGTTTTTTTTTTGGTTTAAAATAAATAGATGTTATGATAAAGCATTAATTTTATAAAAAAACTGAGGAAATTAAGAATGGTGGAACTTTTCCTTTCATTAGAATGTCTGATGCTCCAATATCTTTGACAAATAATACCTGCAAAAATGGAAGCAATTTTTTAAACACAAACTTGTCTGCTGACCTTGGATGTCATATTGAATCAATATTAGTTGATCTACTATGTATATTTTTCTAAATATATAAATATATTGTTTATAACAAATATATTATAAAAAAAATATAAATCTAATATTACAAATTTATTATATTTTGGGTATATTTAAATAACTACAGAATGAAAATTTTATAAAAATCTATGTATAAATTATTATGCGTTTGAAATGACAAAAAAACTAATTTAGAAAATTTTGAATTCTTTATGTAAATAAAAATTCTGAGCAAAACAGATTTTAATAATTCATTATACATTTTCCAATGTTCTCAAAAAAATGTTCAATTATGAGAAAAAAATTTATGATAAATTCTGTTTTACATAATGAGGTAAATTTTTTGATTTTTTTTAAAATGGGCAAATACACTCAAAAATTATTTTTGAACTTGTTCCTTGTGACTTGTTGAAAAAGAAAAAATTAATGATGAATTTAAACAGTTCTGTCTTTTTTATTTATTTAAAAATAAACCAGACTGACATAAATACTAAATCTTAAAACATCTTTATTATTATTTTGTATATAAAATAAAAAATTCATTTCTTTTAAAATTTTTGTTTTTGTTCAAAATTTGGTCCTAAACAAAAATAATACTTCTTGAGAATCATTCGAAAAATGTTCTTGCCTACAAAATATTTTCTAACTTTGCAATCCTGAATTTTAGATAAATATCTAAATATATATTTATATATATATATATTATATATATATATATATATAAGTAAAACAATCCAATTTTAAAAAAAATAGGTTTAAATAAAAGGATGTCTTAATGACCACAAAGGTTTTTATAATTTATTGAAAATGACTTGTATAACGTTTTTAAAGTATTTGAACAAATATAACAAATATGAATATTTATATATACATTTGAATATATATAACTTTGAGTTCAGTACTTTACTTTATCAAAAATTGATTAAAAATACAATAAAAATATTAATCAGACAGTCCTTTTAATCAAAATTGAATTATACTTGTTGTAATATATATTTCTAAATATATATATATATATATATATATATATATATATATATATATATTTTTTGAAATCCTTGTAAAATTTATATATGTTTCATTAAAGACAAAAGACAAAGTACTGCGATTAAGCATTTTTTTAATTTTTTTTGTGTTCGAACAAATTTTCTTTTCTGGACACAGAGTGTGTAAAAAATGTTCAAATGTTCTATAATTCCAAGCATTTTCGGCTATACTTTTAGCCATTATCAAGGATGATTTTATTTTTTCAATTTTAATTGGGTGTATGGGTTGTGTGTATGTTTTAGAGTTTATAGAGATGTTTTATTTTCTGAACACAGCACATTGTGGCCAATGTTCATAGTTAATATTATTAAGTGTTGGCTTTTTTTTTTTTTTTTATTATTAAATGTCCATTATTTTTTATCTTTTTTTTTACAGGTGGATGAAGATTATTATGTTTGTATTTTCTACTAGTATGTTTCAGATAGAGTCTGGTAAGTTTGTGTGTGTGTTTAAATGGATTCTAATAGTACTCTGGTCAGATAGGTGCAACGTAAGGCGTCTGGATAGGCATGTAGTAGTGTGACCGATGTAATTATTTATTTATTCAGTTTGATCAGGAACACAGTTTCTAAGAAAGGATTTGAACTCATAGATAATGTTCGTTCATTGTAATTTTGATTTTGCTGGTGTATTGTTATTTTTGAGGATAAGGTTAGCCATTTTGAATTTTTTGTAGTAGATAATTAATTTGATTTTTTTATTCGGTTCAGTTGGGGAAGATTTTTTAGAATATTTCTAAGTGAAGATTCATCTTGTTTGTAGTTAATGTGCAATTAGTTTTTGTAGAAAATATTTATGTTATTTTTGACTATATGTTCACTATCATTATTATTTACTTTGTTTTGGAATATTGCTTCGCGTCTGATGATTTAATGTGAACATTTTCTCTTCTTGACGATTCATCAAAATTAGGAACTTTAAACATTTGATTCCTTTTCCTGAAACACAATACTGACAACTTCAAATGTGCAAATTTCTAAACAAATTCATCTTGTTTCGTGAAATATAACACGGGTGTTTCCTCGTCATTATCCCTTGTTATAAAATAAAATAAGACATATCTCGGCTGATTTGCAGGCAAATAAACTAACATACTCAAGAGCGAGAGCCGGATATGAACAGGGCAAGGCCCCGTCACAAATTGACCATTATTGTCGTTTACGCATAGGCCCGACGCACAAGTTCCGGTCGAAAAAAAAAAATATTTTAAAGTGTTCCTATTTTTCGATAAATAAAATGCTTCCCTTTAATTATATCGCGTCGTTTTCGAGCCTGTTAAGCCATAAAAAAATTATAAAATTCCATTCACATTTTAAAACTAGCAGTCAACAGGAGGCCAGGGAAGAGATTCTTCACGGTCAGTCTGGGCAGTCAGCAGGAGGAGCGCCACGCTAACCAGTGAGGACTACTATGAGAGATCAACCCAGATCGGCTGCCGGCTTATGAATTATACCATAAGGTAGCTGTCCCAAACCCACACGTTCCTATTGAAATAAATCACGTAAATCTATTTCTGCTGTTGTCGTATTTCTTTCTTGCGACTATACGCTTGTCTATAACACCCTCAATACTTCAAATTTCTTAAATCAAAAAATTCTAGTGATTAGAAAATGCACAAAATTTTCCAAAAATAACTCTCTCTGTAACGCAATATATACAGAAGGATAAGAAATTTCAAGGGTTTAGTCCTGGAGAATATGAAAGAAAGAGAGATTCTAGGAGGAAGCAAACGTAGATGTATATACAGTTGGGTAGGGGGAAACAAATATTCGTACACATACAAATTTTTAATTTCTTGTATTTCCAACTAATGAATAAACATACTTTTCATATAATAAACTGTACATAGTTGCATAATAACTAAATATGCATAGAAAACAGAAAAATAATTGATTTAATAGAAATAAATCCCATTTATCCATTTTAATGAATAAATAAAGTATTCGTACAATGCAAATTTTAGATTTTAAAACTTTTAAATCGCTTTAATACTCTATTTTATTGAAGTGAAATATTCTAGAATATTCCAATAATGTTATCCGTAGTTATTTTTAGCCTAAAAAAATACAAACACAGAATATTCTGTACTTGCTATTCGCACATGAAGGTTTCCATCTTGGCAAGAGGTAAAAATTGACAAATTCGCAAAAAGAACTGATTGTTAAGCTCTGTAAAGAAGGTAAAATTTACAGGAAATTCTCAGACAACCTGAATATTCAATTTACTACCATTAGTTAATTCATTGCAAAGTATAAAAATCTCAAAACTGTTGAAAAACAAAGAAAAACAGATGATCTGCGAAAGATTTCTTCAAGGTTTTCGAGGAAATTAATGCGTCAAATTAAACAAAATCCAATAGTTACTCGTCAAGAGTTGCAGGATACTGGCAACATATCAGTAATAGATGGTAGAATGAATGCCGCAGCATATCAAAATATTTTGGAAGCAAATTTAAGAATTTCAGTTGAAAATCTTGAACTTCCTCCTGATTGGATCGTCCAACAAGATAATGATCCTAAGCACACTGCAAAATCTACGAAGAAATGGCTTGCTGAAAATAATGTAAATATCCTGAAATGGTCAAGTAAGTCCCCAGATTTAAACCACGGTGATACCAGTAGTGGTATGTTTGGAGTAAGTTCCAACAACACATAGTTTAGTCAGGTTATCCGTTAAAGAATGGTTGTTCATTCGAACGGCTAGATCATAGTGTGCAAGAAAATCGGCACCTAATATTGGCATTTGAACATCAGCAATAGTGAAATTCCAGGTAAAATCACGACGCATTTCTATATTTAAGGTAAGGGTCTTAGTACCGAAGGTGTTTATGTTGGAGTCATTCGCTGCTTGCAAGCGGAGCTGATAAGGCTTTACTTGCTTTATTACGAACAGGTAACACACTGATGGCAGCGCCGGTGTCGACCAAGAAACGTAAATTATTACGTGTATCTAACACGTAGAAAAGGCGACTAAGCTTCTGTGAAGGTGCCTTACCAGCAAAATTAGTCGCTCTCACTTGCTGGAGGTCTCGTTTCCCGCGACCGCAGTATAATTGCACGGCTTAGTGCAGTAACGTGCTGCAGAACCAAATCTACGATGAGCACATAGTGGAAGAAGAGGTATCATCGTCTCGGCTAGACGAACGTCGTCGACTCCTAAAACGACGGCGGGAAGGAAACCGGTTTCGACCACGGTTTTTCAGAGCAAATGTCAGGTCTCTGACTTGCCGTTGTAGTTCTTCCACAGCTTTCTCAAAGGACCTGTGGTCACTGGATGCTTCAGCACTGTGTACTGATGTCGTTTGGTGATCCAGTTGGGAGAAAATACGATCTGCAGCGTCCGCTAACTGGTCGAGTGGGGTTTTCTCCGACATGGGCGCCAAAATTTGGGTAATGGTGATGGGGAGGCGATCCAACCACAGGCTTTTTAAAATTGGGTCAGCCATAATGTTTTTACCCAAACGACTCTTCATGAAATGTAAAAGTTGCGAAGTGGTTCTACCATCACGAGTTAAGTCGCTAAATAACTCGCGGATAAGCGCTTCTTCAGTACGGCCCATTCTCCTTAGAATAGCCTCCTTCAATTGGGCGTAAGGTTCAACCTCCGGGACGGCTTCCAAGAAATCGGACACTTCATCCACAATGGTGGGTGGTAAAGCTGTTACCACGTGGCCAAACTTCGTCTTCTGGTCTGAGATTTTTCTCACGATAAAAATGGCTTCCATTTAAAGGAACCAGTTCTTAATATTCCCTTCGTAAAATGGGGAAAGGGAGCAACGGCGGCGGCCATGCTCGACAACTCTCCGGCTTCACCAGACGTCATTCCTGCTATCAAATTTAATGCACGTTTACAGATTATGATCTGACCCGAAATAAACAGTGTTTTGTTTTTTTAGAAGAAATAACTGTTTCTCAAATCACGTCGCGGTCACCAATCTTGTAGCAGACCCGGTAGCATGCAGTGCTGGCCTACGAAAAGGTGGCCTTGTGCCAGACACTACTCACGACTACCGAATTCACTAGCAAAGTAAAAAAAAAAAATAAGTGAAAATAATAAATGTGTGATCTTTTAACCGTAGAATTATTACAGTCTCCTTAGTGAGGAAAAAGGGTCATTCAACACATGCATAAAAAGGTAAAAATAGGTAGCCAGGAGGAACGACGAAAACGAGTCTGGTGGAAAACAAATATAAAACTTTATTTAATAAAAAGTATTTTGTCTCAAACAGTGGAGACTATCAGAAAAGTAAAGCTAGTTCTTAGCAAGTAGGCAAGTTGTATAAGGTAGTGACAAATAGTCAGTAAAAGAATGTTAATGTTCCATGCCAAAACGAAAATCAAAATGTCTAAGGCGGGAAAAGTTCCCTCATAAGGAAAATTCTGGAACAGAGTCTTCTTATGCAAAAGGTACATGCCTACACAACAAGGAAAATACTCACTGCGAGATGTTTGTCATGTGTGTGTAATGTTATTTCTTTTTCTTTCTTTTTAAACTGGTTCGTAAGGTTAGAGTTCAAAAGGTGTATGTGAAGTTTATCAATCATCCGTGTCGAAAAACTCTACGTTCCCTGGTAGTGAACGGAGGAAAGTTCGAACAAGTTGTTCGCGTCAGGACGAGGAATTAGTCATTGTAAAAGTGTGATGGCGACGGTGTCGTAAACTCTTCGTGCTCCGGTAGAAAATGGAGGAAAGTTCAAACAAGTTGTTCGCAGAAAGTTGCAACCACATGAAGAGATTCGGCATGATGAGCCAATGAGTTTACTAGGAAGTTTTTTGTAGTTAAGATATTTCGGCCCGCGTATGGATAAGGGGCGCGAAATAAATGAGTCGACCTTTTTGCTCGGAGACCAGGCAGCGACTGATTTGAAAAACACCATTCGTCAGTGACGTCAGAGAATGCGCGGGAAAACTTCAAATTCTTTTCTAGCTGGAATCAGCAGCAGCCCGCAACTTCCTCACGTCGGCAGCAGACGGCTGCTTACTGCTATATCTAGCCAAATGTGAAAGGAAGGGGTGAAATACGCGCGCGCACGTAAAAGTAGGTGGAATCCCTGCGCGGTTCCACAGAGCCCTTCCCCGGATTAAATGTCGGCAGACATTCAACTAAAAATAGTGAAAGGTCTCGAATCTCTTCGGGGAGGTAACTTTCCGACCGGAACTGGTAAATTTCGGCAGAGAAGGAACATGAGAAGTAGGTTTCTTTGGATTCTCTTTAACTTTCGGAGTTGTCTGAGTAGCATGGGACGCCGTTTTTTTTCCAAAAATGCAGGTTTCAACCGATCTATTGACACGTTGTCGGTGTGAATACCTTTCTGAACTAGAAAATATTTATCAGCGCGTTTGAGAACGCGATACGGTCCCATATAAGCAGGCGTGATAGGTCGCCTGGCAGCGTCATTGCGAATAAATACAAAATCACAATCCCTACACAATATATACATAAATGAGGTATATTTAGGCAGCAAGTATTCAGCCTGCTTGATTAAAAAGAACTGTCTGATTAATATTTTTATTGTATTTTTTTTTTCCAATTTTTTGATATGGTGCTGAGTACTGAACTCAAAGTTGTGGATAAACTGTCCGAAGTTCATATTTTGTTATTTTTGTTCAAATACTTTTGACTTTCACAGTCATTGTCAAGAACTGATGTGGTGCTTATGAGGTAAATATATATTAACTGGGCAGTGCCGCGGTGGTGTGTAACTCAAGTTGGCCATTTTAAGGCGCAAGTCCCGGACAAAGGAAGAAGAAACTGGAGATGTATCTACAGCTGGTGAAAAATACTGTCCGGGTAATGACAGCGACGTACCAAAAACGAGTTCTGCTGGTGAGCATTTGAAATCGTCCTTGAGAATGTTTCTTAGTGAAAGAAGGATGAGGGGTAGTTCATCAACCCAATTATTATTATCATGCTTCGTTGACAGCGAAGCCTTAAGGGTACGATGGAATCGTTCCACCAATCCGTTAGCACACGGGTGGTATGCTGTGGTACGTATATGTTTAGCTCCAAGGAGTTCAGTGAATTCCTTAAACAGACATGACTGGAACTGTGCTCCTCTGTCGGTAGTAACTACTTTGGGAGTCCCAAAGATTGAAATCCAATCACGTAGAAATGTTTTTGCGACGGTTACCGCAGTGGTATCTTTAATAGGGATGGCAGTAGGCCACCGAGAAAAACGATCGACTATCGTCAAAAGGTAAGGATACCCTTGGCAAGTTGGTAGAGGCCCAACTAAATCGAGATGAATATTAGAAAAACGAGCATCAGGCTCGCTGAAGGTGCCCACAGGAGATTTCGTGTGTCTGTGTACTTTGCATTTCTGGCATTGTAGACACGTAGTGACCCATTCACGAATCTGGACGTTCATATTCGGCCAAACAAAACGGTCCGAAATCAATTTAACGGTGGCTCTCTTGCTAGGATGTGAGAGTCCGTGGAAGTGGTCAAAAACCTGTCTACGAAGAGACGGAGGGACATAAGGTCTTGGGATGTTCGACTTTACATCGCAATATAGGACCTTGTTGCTAAAAGGAGCTGGGCATTTCTGAAGTTCCAAAGAAGTGTCGGATAACACATGCTTCAGAGTTATGTCCGCTTCCTGTTCGTCGGCGATCAAGTCCTGACTGAGCGCATCAGTATGCACGACAAACATTAAATCAATTATTTTTTCTGTTTCCTATGCATATTTAGTTATTATGCATCTGTGTACAGTTAATTATATGAAAAGTATGTTTATCATTAGTTGGAAATACAATAAGTTAAAAATTTGTATGTGTACGAATATTTGTTTCCCACCACTTTCCGGTCGGATTAGAACCTGCGTACCTCTGGGCAGAGTTAAACCTTCGTTAGATCCGACGTTTTATAACCGAATCGGCCACGGAGCACAGTTACCGATCAAGCAAAATTTGAACAGTGAGAAGGATTTCATTTAAAGGTACTGTTCAACCTTTGCTTGATCGGCCGAGTCGATTAAGAAGAGTAAGACACATCAGGTATACATTTATGTATCCAAATGTAGTAGCTGCCTGCATAAAAGGTGAAGAAAGAAAGGGTGTGTGGTTTTTTTTTACATGTAGCAAGACAGTGTGGAATTCTTAAATAATCAGCTGGTATTCCCTAGATACTAACCAGGCTCAACGTTGCTTAATTTCGGTGTTCGGACGAAAACTGTTGTTTCAACGTGATATGGTCGTAAGCCCGTCGTACATAAAAGGTTAATTTTTCGACGAGACGCTCAAAATCCTTTTGAATTGTCATAGTTTCTCGTCGCCATGATGTTCAATACCGTTTCATATTTTTTCCAATTAACTTTGTCTAGCAACATTCTTTAAATAGTCAGACGAAAATAAAACCGTCTATTTTCAATTTATCCCGCCCTTGTAAATTGATATTAGTAAATCTTATACACATTGTGAAGGTTGCGTTTATTTGAAATTTAAATAACAGATTTTCCAAATTACGAACGGACGCTTATTCAAAAGGGGCATTTATTTTAAAATTCATGGTTAATCTTAACGGTCCCCCAAATAAATATTAACCTTGAGTTCCCTTCATGGGATTGCCAATTGCTGAAGGGATATATTTATATTGCTAGTATATCGAGTAATATTCGTCCAGTGGCGTAGATAGAGGGAGGCGGTCCATCCCGGGCGAGAATTTTTGGTTTAGTGTATTGAAATAAAAGTGGTTTTAATATCAGAACGTCGCCGAAGGACCTTTTCCATTTTGAGTAACTTAAATCATAGAATATGTATTTGAGTAATTGTTATATTGGCTGAATAATAAACATTATCCAGTGCTGTCTTCAGGGCTGTTTTATCATTTTTGACAATGTGAAACCTGTGAACGAACTTAGGTTGCGTTTTTTAATGTCGCAGCGCCTAGGTGTGTATGAGACACATCTTGGTTTTTATCATATAAATTTCAGTTATTTTCCTTGGAGTTCGTTTGAGGGTATGTGTTGCTCTATTTTGGGTCTTTTGGGACTGTTAATTATATATATATATATATATATATATATATATATGTGTGTGTGAACATTGAAATCAACACTTAGAGGCGACAGGCTGTTTCATGCTAGACGCAATCGTCAGGCCTAACGATTTCTTTATATATATATATATATATATATATATATATATATATATATATATATAGTTAAGTTATAAAGAACTTGGTAATCCGTATGGGTAATCCCAAGTAGGATGAAATCCTGAGAGCTCAATGTAAATCCAGAGCTAATATTTTAAAGAAAAACAGACCACTTCAAAAGGTACAAATTATAATAATTTATTTCACTCAAGCACTTTTTTCAAGGATGCCGGATCATCAGATATCTGATGATCCGACATCTTTAAAAAGGGCTCTGGTGAAATAAATTATTATAATGGTACCTTAAAGTGATCTGTTTTTCTTTAATATATATATATATATATATATATATATATATATATATATCCAGGTAAGATCAGAATGAATAGAGTACAATGCCAACGTTCATAACATTTAATTTAAAAGAGGGCTCAATACAAACCAGAGCAATATTCTAAATTCTATTATATTCTAAATAAATCTCTTGTTTATCTTTGTTCTATCTCTACAATAGAAAATCCGACAGTTGAAAAGTTCTATATTGGTAGTACTTTCAAGACTAGGTGTTATCAACATATATTGTCTTTTACTAATAATACTTAGAAATAATACATCACGTTCTAAATATTTTTGGAGTTTGAAAGACGATAATAAAATTCCTAAGGTGAAATGGAAAATTTTTAAAATGGCAAGGACATGTAGATCCCTATATGAACTTTGTTTTCTGTAATTACATAAAAAATTGCAAATTATCAGGTTCTTTGATAAGAATGATTTATTAAATCAAAGATCCGAGTTAACGGTAAATTGTAAACACAGTCTACCTTTTACCTTGCAATTCAGTTAAATTTGGAATTTTACAATGCTTTTTCTTAGATTTTAGTTGAACTGTGTTGATATGGCTTATCTTTCTGATGATGAAGAAGAGTCTTGAAGCAACAGAAACAAATTTGTCCTCCTATATGGCAGTGAATGCTGGACAGTCTCCCCAAATATGAAGAAGAGACTTGAAGTAACAGAAACAAAGAAAAAAGTATTGAGCTGTTACATGATATCTGTCCTCTTCTATGGCAGTGAATGCTGGACAATCTCCTCAGATGAAGAAGGGACTTGAAGTAACAGAAACAATGAAAAGAATACTGAATAGACAGATGTGATATCTGTCCTCCTATATGGAGTGAATGCTGGACAATCTCCCCAAAGATGAAGAAGGGACTCGAAGCAACAGTTACTATATCTTTATGTTGGTTTAGAAACAGCACTAAATTATACATTTCAATTTCCTAACAAGACAAAAACTCCCACAGAAGGAAGTGAAGAAAAGTGAGAAGAAAGAACAAAGCATCAACTGCAAAACGACTGAAGACAAGATTGTAAGCAAAAGAAGCAACCCACATGCAAATTACACATTGGAGATACCGAAATCAAACAAGTACAATTATTTAAATTTCTGGGATGCATTTTAATGGAGAATAGAACATGCAACACTAAAATCTGAAGGCACATTGGGACAATGAAAGATGCCTTTCAAACGCTAAAGAAAATATCAAGAAACAGGAAAATTTAGTTAGAAACAAAGAAAAGAGTACAGAACTGTTATGTAATATCAGTTCCCCTATATGGCAATGATTGCTGCACAATCTCATCCCAGATGAAGAAGAGACTTGAGGCAACAGAAATGTGGTTCTACAGAAGGATGATGAGAATACCATGAACTGAATATGTGTGCAACGACGAAGTTCTAAGAACAATAGCAGCAAAAAGAACGCTTATGCTTGACATCAGAAAGAGACAGTTGAAATTACTGGGGCACATAATGATGAAAGAGGGCTTGGAAAATTTGATACTCACATGACAGATTGAAGATAAGATGAACAGAGGAAAACAATGAACAACCTAACTGGTGAGCTTGAGTGGATAGATGGTGGAGCAGGCTTTGGGAGAAAAGAAAAAAAAAACAAAGAGGCCGAAAGACAGAAAATTGTGGAGAGCCATGATTGCCAAGGTCCTGAAGAGTCACAGCACATAGAAGAATAAGACAGATGATGGGCAAATATCTGACAAAACTAAAAATGAACATAATCAGCATTTACATACTGTTCTAGCAAATCTAGTATAGTATGGAATCCAGAAAAGTGCATTTTAGGAGACAAAGAACACAACTTTCTTGGATGCACAATTGTGACAATGCTCTTCTACATGTCCCTGCATCCAAAGTTGGCTGTGTGTGTACACAAAAGGCTTGCTATGTTCACTGGTTTGTCTCACTGGCTGTGATCGAATTCAATAAAGAATAACGACAAATGCTTTTCAAGACATTGGTTGGGAAATAGCAGACAATACAATTTCTCACTTAATCAGTAAGGTTTTCCTTCATCTTCGAGAAGGTGAACTGCTCTCTTACTAACTACTGCCCAACCATCTTGGTAACTGCTGAGTCATTCACTGCTGGCCCCTTTTTCACTGATTGCCCATTACAGGGATAATGGCTTGGGTTCCACTACCCCTATCCATCCACTTGTTCTGGCAAAAAAGACCACCCATTCAGCTTTTGAGTGGTCAATTATTCAAAGGACCCTACTTTTATGATTATAATGTATGTGTATAATATGTCACTACTGGGTATTAACTTCAATGTCCACTACTATATATATATATATATATATATATATATATATATATTGAGACATGTTTCATTGAATAATCTAGACAAGTTTTGTCTACTTATTTTCAATTGAATCCTTTCATATTCACAGACAAGCTTTTTGGTGTTGTTATTGAAGGATGAGAGAAAATTACAATGTTGATCAATACATTGATTTTCTCTCTTCCTTTAATAATGACACCATAAAGCTTGTCCATGAATATAAAAGGATTCAATTGAAAATAAGTAGACAAAACTTGTTCTAAATTATTCAATGAAACATGTTTCAATGAAAATATATACCAAAATATATATATATATATATATAAAAGGTAACAAATCCATTGGTATATATATATATATATATATACCAATGGATTTATTACCTTTACTATATATATATATATATATTTATTAAAGACATTTTTTATTTATGTTTAACGTTGTTATTTTATAGATACAAGTATTTAAGCAAATGCTCTGTTTAAGATAAACAGTATTAAATAACATTTACCGGCCTGAATGTCCGAGAAATTTTCATAGAAAATATTCGTTCATAGACAGGATTCGAACCTGCATCCTATACGGAACTGTCATATACGCTGACATGCCTTACCACTCGGCCACCATGAACCTTATGGTAGACAAGGTCGAATTTACTGTTATAAACTACAATCTTCCATGAATCTCGTACATTCATAACTGCTCTGGCGTATCGAATGTAAACAAATGGCGTCATATGTTAAGAAATGGACAAGGTCCGACAATTTATTTATTAAAGACATTTTTATTTATGTTTAACGTTGTTATTTTATAGATACAAATATTTAAGCAAATGCTCTGTTTAAGATAAACAGTATTAAATAACATTTACCGGCCTGAATGTCCTTCGAAAATTTTCATAGAATATTTGCTTAAATACTTGTATCTATAAAATAACAACGTTAAACATAAATAAAAATGTCTTTAATAAATAAATTGTCGGACCTATATTCTTAACATATATATAATATATATATATTAAAATCAAAATCAAAAAACAACTATATTTTTAAATAAAAAAATTTGGCAGACAAAATTATAATTACAGATAATTTATAATTTTATCAGCCAAAATAATTTTTATATAAATATTAGTTGATTTTAATTTTATTTTATATATATTTATATATATATATATATATATATATATATATATATATAAATATTTTATTAACTGCCCTAAATATATATATATATATATATATATATATATATATATATATATATATATATATTTAATAGGGCAGTTAATAAAATTTGAAGAACAAAAAGCCAACAAAATGATCACAATATTGGTAATAAGATTGATGATGATTATTAAAAAAAAGTACTTCAATTTAGCCTTTCGGCTAAATTGAAGTACGACTTTAAAATCTTTCTCTTTGTACTTCAATTTAGTCAATAGTTATTTTTTATGTTATTGTTGTATGTTTTATTTATTTCATTTTCAGTAAAAAAAATAGAGAAAAGAAATCCTTTATCAACTCCAAATACAAATAACACCGGGGTAATTACGTTAACGACAAACTACACATCCACCCCATTACAGACTATATAAAGTCATCAAGACAACGTGTTATAACCACAAAACCCTTTGTGCTAAGGCATTCTTATTTTTTATTTAGTTGAAAACATTTGATGGGTGCACTTTTGTATTTTCTGCCTTGTGCAAGATTTGCTTACTTCAAGTTTATTTCAATTTTAAATGGTGCTGTCTTTTTTGTCATTGAATTCATGTCTTTTCCTAAACTGTAACCTTTTTTTCAAAGGTAATTCCTTTTTTAAACATCAGAAATTTGTTATCCTACCTTAATAGATACACAAAAGGAAATTTTTGTGCAAATCTTGTCTTGTGTAATAAATGTATTTCTTTTAAAATTTTACGCAGTGGTTGGGTCTTGTTTTGTTATTTGCTCCAATTTTGGCCTCAAAAAGAAGAGAAGTGTGTGTTTCCTTTTCCCTTTTTATTCCTACTAACCAGGTTTTTATATTTGGTACAAGAACTTAGATTTGGTGGGGAGTTAAAATTTTTATATTTTGCACAAAAATTACAAATGTGGTCTTTGTGTAATTTTAAATCTTTATAAATGAACTCCTAATTTTTTCATTTTTGTTTTCTATATGAAATAATTTTTATAATTCATAATTGCTAAATGCTTTCATTAAAGCCAAAAGATTTCAATAAAATAAATATTTGTATTTAAAAAAGAAAAACACTTATTTTATTAAAATCCCAAATATTTTAATTGTATTAACTTCCAAATTTATTTTTTGCATGATGAAATACTGTCAAATTTTATATTTAATTCTTTTTTTTGACTAATTTTTGACTTTCATCTTCATTTTTTATTAGATGACGCATTGTCAGCCATTATTATAAATTTTTGACTAGGATTTACTTCAGTATCTATTTATATTTCTGAGATGAGGTATTATGTATGCTATTTACATTATTCGGACTATTGTCCTCATCTTTGTCGCCATATTTATTGCAACGTTTCGGCAATTATTGCAATATGAGCACTGGTAAAAAATTGCAATATGAGCACTGGTAAAAAAATGATAACTAATGGCATTAGGTTTATAATACCCTGAAATTCGTACACAGATGTCCTCAAGGACACATGGCACAGTGGATAAAGGTGTTGGTTAGATCCAGTGACAGGACCCAAAAAGTGTTAGTTCAATATCTGGTTAAGGCAGTGGAGAATTTGGAGACAACTGACATCCATTAAACATGGCATGTGGAACTAGAACAGTCTACCCCAGTGAGTGAAATAAAGGGTTCAGTTTGACTGAAGAAGGCTGGAGCGTACAACAGCCGAAACGTAATAAATATAGCGACAAAGGTGAGGACAATAGTGTCAATAGTGTAGTGTTTACTTTCCTCTTCATTTTTATTAGATGTCAATGCTTCATCTAATAAAAATAAAATGAAACTAATATTGTTGCTACTAATACTTATACTATCAAAGAAACTACACTTTTTGTAGATGATCCTTTCCTAATGGCAACAATGGGGTGGGGAGTTCTTTTCTTGAACCAAATCCTATCATGGCCTCAAGATAAGACCTAAATAAACCACACACCTCCTTGTGACTCTACATAATGGAGATAAAATATTTAAATGTGAGTTATCTGAAGCTTAAAATGGAGGTTGTCTATTTTGGGATGGGATCCAAGGACAATTCAAATCCTTTCAAGCTAAACAATAGCAACAACAAAAGTGACTTTGTTCGCAACATAACACTTGAGATTTATTTTATGTGGAGTTACAATGGAATGCTGCCAGCAACAAAGACAAGATGAAATATAATTCCAAAATGAAATTCTTACTTAGCAATTTCAATTACAGGCTAGGTTCTAAAAAAAAAGATGCAAAAGTTATTTGAAAAATATGGAAGTGTTACTAGCTGTAAAACTACTTGTCTTTGAGCTAAACAATTAGTATTACTTAAATTTTTTAAAAATCATTTCACCCTAAGCAAGGAAATAAAGTCACTAAGATGCAGGGGGGGGGTACTGAGTGTTAGGTAATATGAGAAAAAAACACTATTCAGGAGAGAGAACAATAAGAGACAGGAATTAAGAAGCCAAAAGATAACAATTAAATTTGCATTTAAATTTTTGATGGTCAAAGTTGACTTGAAAACAAGAAACTGGAAGAGAGTTCTACAAGCAAGAAATGCAAGAGAAGAAAATGGTAGCATAGAATTTATGGTTACATGTTGATAAGTCAAATAGTTTGAATAGCTTTAATGTTAGCGTCATTAAATGGAATGCGATCCAAGTATGGCACACAACATCATTCCATCCGACCTTCAAAGACCTTAAGCGTCTTGAGAAGAGACAAGATAGAACTGATGAGCAAAAACATTGCACACAGGGCAACATCAATTTTATTAATATCCTCTATACGAGAGTGAGTGTGTGTTTGTACATTACCTTGCCTATATATGTGTGAATATATTAATCATTTCACTCCAAGTAAGGTAATAAAGCCACTAATACACAGGGTTATTAAATGTTAAAGAATATGAGAAGAAACATTAATAAGAAGTGAGAAAAATAAAAGAAAATGAACTGAAAAGAGAGAAGATAATGACTGACATTTCATTTAAATTTTCCCTCGAGTAAGGCAATAAAGCCACTAATACACAGAGGTACTAAGTGTGAAAGAATATGAGAAAAAAACATTAAGAAGTGAGAAAAATAAAAGAACATGAATTGAGGAGACAGAAGATAATGATTGACATTTCATTTAAATTTTTGAAGATCAGAATTGATTAGAAAACAAGAAGCCAAACGAGAGTTCCACAGGCAAGAAGTGTGATAGAAGAAATTGTTAGCAAATAGTTATATCAAGCCATTCCAACTGTAAAATGATGAGACCTTGCTGTCAATCTAGTATTACACTTAAATTCATTGAGACTTGGTACCATAGAGGAAAGTTCCTCAGAATAATTATCATGGAAGTATTTATAGAAACACCACAAGGAAGCGATGTTACAGCAGTGGGAAAGTGACTGAAGCCATAGATTGGTTCACTCTAAAAAATTAGATCTATACCTCATTTAAATCCTCAATGTTAAATAACCTAACAATGTTTGCATTTTTTTAAAATTACCCAAACCAACCAGTCCTTCCCTTAGCAAGTATTGATAAATACTTTTGGCAGAAGACAAAAAAGTATTTAATCAAATAGCATTGAATTTTATAATGTTTTTATATAAAATTAGTTTATGCAAGTTTTGGCAATCAATCATTCAAATGTGTGAGGCATGCTGCTTTGCTGTGTGGCCTAATCATTGGAGATTTTGACCTCTAACCACTATCATGCCATTAGAATCATCTTCCACACCATCCCAAAAATGTCTCAATTGGAGAGCTGGAATTTTCTCCATTCTTGAGACGGTCGGCATTAAATGCCTCTTGTCAGGTTACCTTCTCCTAATTTTCAAAACCGCTACTAGGTGACGCTTTCTGGTTTATAAATACTTGGTGATATCTTTTCTTGTCCTCTTTTTCTCACTTTTTCTGCTTACTCATGGAAGAATGCATTCCCTTTTTTGGGACACGCATGAACAATACACACACACACGCACACACACACGTACATACGCACCTTTCACTTCATTTTTTCTAGGACTTTCTCCTACACCGAACTACACATACGCAAACAATTCACTAGCTTAAATGTATACTTCTTTCATGTTCATTGTTCAATAAAACAAAAATATTCTATTGTTTATAAGTTAATAGATTATCATTTGTTTGTACACATATATTGGTCCTTATTGTTTCTTTACATTTTTTTTACATGGACTCATATTCCGAGTCTGCCATGTTAGTTGTGTGCATTTCAGGAAACACACGTGTTTATCTCTCAACATGTACACCAGCCCGCAACACCTCTCATGTGATTACAGTTTTCCTGTTCAAAGCATGGAAGCTACTGACATGGTGCAATTTGTTTTCAACTGCCAATCTGATGATGTCAGCCATCAAGTTTTCATCACATCGGTAGTAGACGAAAAGATCTGCAAGTATAGCTCTCTGGCTGACAGATACAAGTTCATAGCTGTGGCCATGGAGACAGCTGGCTTGTTAAGTAATAGAACGATAAAGCTGTTTTGTATGATTGGCTTGAGAGCAGTTGCAGTCACCGGTACTAGACATGAAATGGCCTGGTTGCTCTATTGAATCTCCTATGCAAATCAATTCAAGCAAAAGTTTCTCAATCCTTACAGCTGGAAGCAGGGGCACTTCAACATGTAATGGTTTGCAAGCTTGTTCCGCTATATCAGTTATGACTGAATAGTGAGTTCAATCCTCACTGGGTGCCCCATACTTTTAGTCTTGTGCTATGCTTTGAAAATCATTTGGGTCACTTTGATGTGGTGTAATGGTTAGCAAGAATATTTTGCTAGATCAATTATGACAACATAGTGAGTTTGATTCTCACTGGATGACCCATATTTTTGGACCTTTTCTGCAACTAGGCTATGCTAAGAAAATCATCACAGCTGGAAAAAGAAATTTGACCATTTCAATTCCATACTAAAATATTGCAACTTTTAAAACCCAAATTGTCAATACTTAAACAGATTGGAATATTTTGAGAGGAAATAAATTTTGTAAATTTGTAGCATTCTTTAGGATTTTTAAAGCCGTGACATTTCTTGTCAAAATCAAAAAAATATTAATTTGTTATAGTTTTAGGAAGGGAAAGCTTTTCATAATATCAATACAGTATAAAATTGATCCCTACCTTTTTACAGAGTTATTAGAACCTAACTGTTACATCCTATATACTCACAGGAATGTTGCTCTTTTTATTACCAAAAATTCCACAAAATATTAGGGGTGCGATCTATCTACTCGACATAAATGTAAAATACCACTACCTTGTCACCATGATTTCTGAGAAATTGGAAATGATACCCATAAACACTAAAGCTGTGGTTTTTCTCCGTATAGAAACAATTTATCTATCATATATACTGACTCACTGCTTTAAACTTACCTCATGCTGCTAGATTCACTTATCCATCACAATAAATAAATAAAATTATAAAATATTCATTGATCCATCAGTCACCATTCAGTCAGGGCCCTTGCACTAGACTGAAATCCTGAACATGCATACTGTAGCTGCATACATAAGTTAAGCAACCACGTATAGATGTTTATTGAAAAAGAAAAAATAGTCCCATGATTCATTCTACAAAATATATTTTGTCAAAAATACGTTGGAAAATATGACTTAAAGAAATGAAATATATTCTTTATGAGATAAATTTCTTTAATGGTTGTTTCATATAAAATTAAAAAAACGTTCTTAAGTGTTATTTACAAATAACAAAGTGCATGAATCTAGTAACCAAAACTATTTTGCATGGCACAGTGATAGTGCTGGTAGCTAAATTGATAGTTTATAATTGTTAAGGTAGATATCTGATAATTCTTACGTTTAGAAAAGGCTGTGTAACTCCCCAGATTATAGTGCGACCTATCTGCGAGTCAACAGTAAATCATCAATTATTAAGCCATAAAGTAAGAGTGCGACCTATCCGGTGGGGTGACCTATCCGGTGGGGTGACCTATCCAGTGGGGTGACCTATCCGGTGGGGCGACCTATCCGGTAGGGCGACCTATCCACAAGTATATTACGGTAGTTTACAAATGTCAAATTGAAACTGTACTTACATCCTTTATATCTGTGTACAAAAACAGAGCTTATTTTATTTTGCAAAAATATTTCTTTTAAATAATGAACAAATGGCTATGTACATTATTATTATTGACATTTCTGTGGTTGTTATCATTATTGGCCTTCATCAGGTATATCAGCAACGACCATGAAGCACATATAATTAAAAGAGAAAATAATGGCATAATCAGGATGTTGATTTTTGTAGTGAAAGAGATAATCAGCTACCTCAAAAAAGAGTTTGTGTTTTGTGCGCGATCTGCTGAAGAAAAATTACCAAAAAGTAGTTAGCAAAAAAATCTACTTTAAGGACCAGAATCTATGCTAATGTTCTTCCCTCCCTTGAATGGCATGACCAATCAGAAAGATCTCTTGGTGAATAAAAGCCGTTGTTCTTCCCTTATAAAGGCAGGAGATTTTCTGAGCTCGGCAGACGAACATGGTACTGGTGAGAAGTGAAGGTTGGATGTGTGACCCTATTTTGTCATTTCTATGCTGCTTGTTGGACTGTTACGACGGGCTATCATTTGAACTGTGATTTGGCTACAAGTGTTGTGGTTGAGAGACAGAAGAAATCTATTGCAGACATTTGTTGCTACTATAAGTTGACAGTCTTTACTTTTCTTTCCTTTACAACCACAACTTTCTATACTACCTCAAACAAAAAGTTAGTAAGGAAACTCTCATTAGTAGTAGAAAGATCTATTAGTGCACTTGAAAAGCCTATTTTCTGCAAAAATATTTTAAGAGAAAGATTTTGTAAATTCAGTAATGCTAACTTCTGTCCGAATCTCTGAGATGAGGAGTTATCATTATATACACTATTTACATGTGGACTATTGTAGGAGGAGATAGGCTTGCCTATTGTCCTGTTCACACTACTCCCTGGTATTTCAAATAGGAGTAGAGGTCTATCCCTTGTTTCATGTTGACGGATTAGGTTTCCGGTTCCTTCTAAAGTCTACTTCAACTCCATACTCTTAACGCTTGTCTTTTCTTATGCTAATACAACTCCACACAGTAACTCTCTACCTTGAGTGGCTCTTGGGTCTTGTCAACTTTAGTAAAAAAAAAAATCAATGAGCAAACACATACATTTTTTTAAACACGCAATTGTTTGTCATATGATTCTTGCTTTTTGTTTTTTACATCTTTTATAAAACATTCCTTTTAAAGAATAAAAATATTAGAAATATATAGATATGGAGATATGAGACTAAGTGGAACAGCTTTTTAATGATTTGTTTTTAATATCCTTGTTTTTAATATCACGCATGGCACATAACTGACTGACTGACTTTCCAGTCTAATCCATTACATTCACTTGCGTACTAATACCCTTGGGAAAGGTATGAATCTTCTTCTTCTTCCCCCAGCTATGGGTGAATAGCAGGACAGACTTGGTTCTATAGCCTTGGATGGCAACTAGTCTGCAGCAGAAAGAAATGGCAACCTACTTTAGGAAAAAAATCTCCCTCGTCAATCATGTATCGAAAGATACATGATCGCCTAAGTGTGTATCATGCATGGCACCTAACTGACTGACTTTGCCTTCATGTGCCTGGGAGGACTCTTCAGTTCAGAACAGGATGTGACATGCCCATCCAGATTGATATGCTCCTGAGGAAGGATGAAGAGCACAATGTTTGGACGTTGTGCTCTTCAGCCTTCCTCGTTTTGGAACATTGTGATAAGAACAAAGATGAGAAGAATAACCTGAATATAAATAAAGATATTAATTAATATAAAATTAATATTAAGAGACATTAAGAGTTTTAATGTAAAAAAACACAGTTTTAACTTTCATTCAGACCTGAAGATGACTCCCTAGGCATGATGGTGAAATGCAACGTCATTAAAATAAAATTTTACAGTTTGTCTCAAATATGTAGGTGTCAATCACAAAAACACATTTTCAAGGTATGACATTTTAAAAATAAACAAAGCACAGATAACTCTATAAATGTCTAGTGTTGGGTTTGTAAAATTCTTCTGCTCCTATATATAGAGATTGGCCACATGATGTTAGGCGGTGTCTCATTGGTTAATAAAACCACGTGGGTTCAGAAAAAGCTAACCACCACCAGTGAAGGAACCAGACCTGCTCCAAAGTAACACAGAAGAAATTCTCTCAGCCGCCTACAGTACCAGTTGCTGAGGATTTTAAAGGTACAAGCTACCAGCCCTATTGCACTTACCAGATGGGTAAGTCCATGGTACCGGTTGCCAGGGGTTTTAATTTAAAGGTACAAGCTATCTAGCCCTATTTCACTCATCAAATGAGTATGTCCACAGTACCATTTGCTGAGGGTTTTAAAGATACAAGCTACCAGCCCTATTGCACTCCACCAGATGGGTAAGTTCACGGTACCAGTTGCTGAGGGTTTTAAAGGTACAAGCTACCCAGCCCTATTTCACTCTGCCTGACATATTCTCTGTATATAGGAAAGGACATTAACTGTTGTATTCATGTTTAGGTGTAAACAAATATCTTTATTACATGTAGATAAAGTCTTCTTAATTGTGTCAGTCCCAATATTAGCATCGCTTTTACACTGTATCAATATTATGAGACCACTTCTAAATTGATAAAAAATACCATATTTGACGGCATATAAGATGCACAGATGTTTAAGACGCACCACAATTTCAGCAGGATAAATCAAGAAAAAATTAGTAATTAGTAAAATTAGTAAAATTATTAGTAAATGGTACAGCCTAGGCTATATTTATGAGGTAGTATTTTGGTTAAACAAGCCATGATTAGAATTAAATGAAAAATAATAGGAAAAAAAGAACACAAGCCTATAAAAACTTTATTATATCCAAAGATAAAAAAACAAAATAAAAATCAAGCAATTATTACAATTGAGCAAAACAGTACAGTTACTATTAAAATTTAGTCAAAAATTTTCCTTTATATGATCTGTACAACCTGTGTCTTGTAAACGTCTTAGTGGAATAATTAGGATATAAAAATTCTGATTGTATTTATACCAATACAACTGGAAGTTATCGCAAGAAAAATATTAATGAAACAAATATATTTTACAAATATGTAATTTGAATTTATTGCATAAAATTTTAGTGAAAACAAAGTACTATTATTAAACATGATGAAATTAATATAATGAATATTATCAATAACACTTTTAAATAATGACAATAGGTATATAAAGGTTACTTTAATGCCTAAGCTAATAGGAGTTGCCAGGTAGCTAATTTCAGCCAACTATTGCAAATTTTAAACCTTCATATGGCATATAAGATGCAGGGGAATTTTAAAAGTTATTTTTAGTATCTTATCTGCCATCAAATATGGTAATATTTGAGGAAGGTCTAATAAATTCTCATCTACAAATGTTATTCATCGGGGAAAATATTTTCCTGTTTTTTATGAGATGACCAATCTATTTAAACTGTGCCAAAAATAAATGCAAAATTTAAATATACATTAAAAGAAATTTTAAAAATGAAAATTTTGGGAGTAAGAATTTTTGTAAATTAGCATTCTTTAGACTGTCTTTTGGTGGCGCCACTTGTCAGAATAAAAAAATATTGATTTATTGTCAACTTAGAAAGGGGAGTCCTATTTATAACATGGACACAATGTTGAAATTAATTCCTGACTTTTACATAGTTACTGTGACAAAAACAGGCTTTTTTTTTGAGGAGGGATATTACATAAAGATTTCTTGTAAATAAAGATTTTTAATATTGATATTATTAATATTAAGACATAACAGTTTTAATAATAAACAGTTTTGTCTTTCTTTCTGACTTGAAGATCAAGAGAAATTTTCTCTCCTGAATCTATCTCACATATTTATAAGCCTACCATTCATCCATGCATTTGATATTGCTGCCACATCTGGGCTGGTGATCCTGCTATGCATTTAGAGATTCTTGATAAAATCCAAAGTAGAATCTGCAATGTTATTGATCCTGACCTGGCATCTCAGCTTCAGTCCCTTTCCCATTGCTGTAACATAGATTCCCTGTACCTTTTTCTATAAATACTTTCATGGTAATTGTCCTGATAAACTTTCTACTATGGTAACTCGACTTTAGTGCAATACTAGATTGGCAGTAAGATCTCACCATTTTACAGTTGAATTGGCTTGATGTAACCGTAAGTTCTATGCTAACAGTTTCTTCTATTGCACTTCTCACTTGTGGAACTACTTTCCGGCTTCTAGTTATCCAGTCAACTTTGATCTTCAAAAATTTAAATGCAATGTCAATCATCATCAATCATTGTCTGAGGTTTATATGGAAACCTTTGGGAAAATGAAATAAAATCATTAAATGAAATAATAATAATTAATAAAAAAAAATTTAAAAATACATTTTCCCAGAGTAAAGGAAACAGAAATATTAATACCCCACTTGGCTTCATCCAATGCCTGTTAGGGGGTCACTGGTTAAGCTGTAGTACTACCTGAAAATTATATTCCTGCTGGGGAACATTAGTTTTCTTGGTCCACTGATGACTGACCCTGTCTTATGACTTTCCAATGCATGGCATTGACATGTATCTTCTAAAAGCTTTTCCTATGTAATAAATTAACCTTTTCTTTGGTTATTCCAACTCTTCATAAGGCAGACTTGAGCTCGACCATTATAACAATATTTATCTTTACTTACACTAATTTCTGGATCAGAAAGATAAAATAAGCGTAATACTTTTGTTTCTCCCTAGTTACTATAAAAAAAAAAAGAAACGGAAAAGTCCATAGTAGTAACCCAAGATTTTGTATACTAGTTGTGAATTGTTTCAATGGAGACAATTTAGTTTAAATTTAGTTCTTTCTGTAGGTTCCATCTCCCAGTTGACCAGTTCGATTTCTGTTCTCAGCAGAGTGTTTTTGAGCTGATCCTTGAATTAATAACATGGAGTTCCATGTAGTCTCTTGCCAGATTGCAAGCTCTGAGAAGAGGATTTGTTTGCCTAGTAGGATTTTTATCATATATATATATATATATATATATATATATATATATATATATATATATATATATATATAATTATTTATTTAAAAATATGATTCCAACACGCTACATAAGAGTTCTCATGTTTCAAAACAAGAGCCAAAAACTTCAATATGATTATTTGAATTAAATTGAATTAAAGTACTAAGCTCTGTTCCATCTTCAAGAGAAATTTTTTTGGGAATAATTATTCCTGAAATTTACACGTTTTATAAGCATATTCATTATTGAAATTAAAATTACTATGGTATTACTATATTTAATTACTATAAAATTACTATATTTAATAATTTGTATCAATATCTCAGTTACATACACAGACATCAAGTCAGGGTAAGGTGGGGATGTCTAAATTTAAAGCGGAAGATGACATCGTCTAGTCTGGTTAAGAAAATCTATATATATATATATATATTTATATATATATATATATATATATATATATATATATATATATATATATATATAATATATATATATATATATATATATATTATATATTTTATGGTTAGAATTTTTCAAATTCTGACCATATTTATATTCTTCAAATCTCACCAAGGTTGATTTGTCAGGAAAGAGACTTCCTGATGTTATCAACTAGTAGAGGGGTCGATCACAAAACCCATTGAAAACCATACCATTAAAAAAACAAACCTTGTGAGTGAAATTGGGTAGATAGAGGCCTTGGGTGACATCAATATCTGTGTTAGTTTAAAGTCACAAGTCATCGTGGCTGAGGGATTGAGCATGCTGGCCTCATTCAAATTGTTGATCATGCTAGATAACACAATCTTTCCCAGAAACTGTAACTAAGGCCTTCTCAGCATAGTTGCAGTATAAACCACACATGAGCTCTTTCATTAGTCTATTTATCGTATTTCTACAGAAACAAAAATAACCAGATAAGACATTATCTATTTAAATAGATGACAAAATCTTGAATAAAAATTCAGTTTTTATTCTTTTACAGTGGACTATATACACTGGTTTGGTTTGTTTTGTTTTACGTCATATCAACCTCAAATGGGTTATTTAATGTTGACAAGATTTTTATTGCTGGTAATATTGTTTTTCAAAAATATATTGCTGTTAATATTTTTTTTTCAAAAATTTATTGCTGGTAACATTTTTTTTTCAAAAATATACTGCTGGTAATATTTTTTTTTCAAAAATTTATTGCTGTTAATATTTATTTTCAAAAATATATTGCTGGTAATATTTTTTTTTCAAAAATTTATTGCTGTTAATATTTTTTTTCAAAAATATATTGCTGGTAATATTTTTTTTCAAAAATTTATTGGAAATTGTAACATTTTTTTTCAAAAATATATTGTTGGTAATATTTTTTTTTCAAAAATATATTCCTGGTAATATTTTTTTTCAAAATTTTATTGCTAATAATTTTTTTTTTCAAAATATAATGCTTAAAATAATTTTTTTTTCAAAAAATTTTATTCACTAAAATATTTTTTTCAAAAATTTATTGCTGGTAATATCTTTTTTCAAAAATTTATTGCTGGTAATATTTTTTTTCAAAAATTTATTGCTGGTAACATTTTTTTTTCAAAAATATATTGCTGGTAATATTTTTTTTTCAAAAATATATTCCTGGTAATATTTTTTTTCAAAAATTTATTGCTGGTAATATTTTTTTTCAAAAATATATTGCTGGTAATATTTTTTTTCAAAAATTTATTGCTGTTAATATTTTTTTTCAAAAATTTATTGCTGGTAATATCTTTTTTCAAAAATTTATTGCTGGTAATATTTTTTTTTCAAAAATGTATTGCTGGTAATAATGTATTGCTGGTAATAATTTTTTCTTCAAAAATTCATTGCTGGTAATAATTTTTTACAAAAATGTATTACTGGAACTAAAAACCTATTTTTACATTTTTATAGTGTTTTAACCCCAGTTTGGGTGTTAAATATTTGCCCATAGCTGGGACCCTAACAGGTTCTACCACCAATGGATCAGGGTGGACCTGGGAACACCAGCAATTAAGAGATAGTTCCATGTTCCTCAAAACCTCCTGGTCAGAGGCCTTGCTGCTGGATGTAGTTTATTGTCATACCCAGGATGTCTGAAGCCTCAGCAAACAGGGCATACTATATGCACTGGAATCTGTTGATAAATGTACTAGCACAATTTATTATGGCAGAGGGCTTGAGCATATCCGCAGTTTTATTTTGATCATGCCAGATGTTGCATTCTCTCCCAGAAATGGTAATTAAAGTCCACTCAGCATAGTTATAGTATAAACCACATTTGGGCTCTATGGGGGTCAAATTAGCATAAATGTGACTGAGCAGCCATCACTAACAAGGATTGGCTAGCCCCTATATCAGAAATGAGCAACCAGCCATTTTATTTATTTATTTGTTGTTATAATATCTGAAACAAAAACTACAGTATTGATAATGATAAATGTTAGTTTCTTAGTTACTTCAGCCAAGCCAAGACTGTCACTCCTTTGTGTGTCTGTCTAACCACAACAGACACTGTACAACTACCACCAACAGAATCAAAACTTCCTAAGTGCTGATTCAAGGTCTCTTGAGCGTGATTAATAATAATAATAATAATAATAATAATAATAATATTTACAATATTTACATGTGGACAATTGTCCTCATCTCTGTTATTGTCATCACACCATTTTGGCTGTTGTGCCCTCCAGCCTTCATCAGGTATATGACAATCCTGGTAAACTACAGGAAATTTTAAACTCAACATTTATTTAATCTATGGGGATAGATTGTTCTCATTCCACTGCTCACCTCTTCAGATATCTCATTTAGTTCTTATTTTTAGTACTGCTCACCCAGTTTCCAAATCTATAGAACTTATTATCACATCCCATATTTATACTATTTCTGAGTGAATGAAAAGCTAATTCTAACTTTCAAATTTCAAATTCTTAACAAGCATATGTTTTGTTAGAAATGTCACAAGATTTAAATTTAGAACCAAATAAGTCACTTGAACTTTACTTAATTTACTGAATACTAGCTTAAAAAAGCCTGACTGTGCGGACTTTTAAGCTAGCTCCCATGGAGGGCTAATTGGGCCTCCAGCCCAAAACTAAAGAGACCTCTGGAATTAGCAATGATAATTTTGAAGAAATAACTTTGACTTCCTCAATTCACTTCACGGAACTTCAAAACCTAACTTCAACTCTGATTTGGGCTATAGGTCCAATTCCAACCAAAAGACTGTTTTGGGCCAAATAACAAACCTGGGCTGAAACTCTGATTTGAACTAAAACACCAATTTGGGCTGAAATTCCAATTCAGGCTGAAGATTGAGTTCTTCAAATCCTAAACTCTATGGAACTTCAAAACCTCACATGATGAAACCTCTTACTTTAACTCTGATTCCTTTGCATTTTGAAGAAATAAAACTGATTTTTTCAATTCACAAAGTTTTGGAGATATTTTAATCTAAATTTAAAACAGAAATTTTTAATTTTCTTTTTTGTGTTACTTCAAAATCAATATAAATTAAAAACTTTAAAATCACTAATTTTTTTCAGTTATTTTAAAATTTGAATGTTTAACTGTTCCTGCCTTATCTGGGAAAAAATCCCAATTGCTGGATGTTCAAGCATCAAATGAAGGACAGATTTTCAATTCTGGAATCATCTTGATTCTGAAAAGGTATAATATGTCTGTATAGAGTAAGTGTCGGCCAAGTTCAAGGAATTTCAGTCACATGGATAGACAGACAAAACTATAATTTTATCATCGTCGTTGGTAGAACTCATTACCAAATACAGAGGTGCTCATCCTTTACTTGTGTGTGAAATGAGTCTTATATTGGATCTGAATGGATGTTTTTTGTCACTTGCTGTTTTCCACTGGATTTTCACAGAGAGAAGAAGATACGTCTGTGTTGTTCTTTTTACTACTGCTACTGCGATCCTGCTTGTGGTGGAAAGATTGTTTTTATAGTGATGAAATTTTAGATCTTGATATCTTGAATAATGAAATATCATCATCATGATGAATCATAACAGTCTAACTTGCTATTCTGGTAGATTCTCTTCCAATTCCCCAAAAATTATTTTTTGGAGGACTGAGGATGAAAACTGAACATTTTTTGATAGTTACTTTCATCTGTTGCATTTGCTTTTCATTGACAATCACAAGTGATTAATTTTGCTGTTTAAGTCACAAATTACACATAGTAGCCAACGCATCAATGTAACTAGCAGAACCAAGTAGGTGAAAAAGTAGGTTATCTCCCTTGTTTCATGTAGCTTATCTCACTTTTGAAAATGTAGGTTATCTTTATTTTAAATATATTGTCTCACCATCTGCATTTTAACTATTCTTCACAAGTAATGAATTAATCACTATTGACCTTAATGTGTTGACTCAACCGTGGACTGTTGTGCTGAAAGAAAACTATAGAACAAAAATTTCTGGATCATTATGGAAGCATCTTCCTTCATAAACTGCACAAATCATTTCGCTTTTGGATTGGCTTTTTAACAAATAAAATGCTAAGAATGTTGCTTATTTAATTCTATATGCAATGCTCTTAGATGCTTAATACATTAGGAGGGTCTTAATAATTGGAGGGGCTAGTTAATAATTGGGGGGGTGATTATTTCAATATAGAGTAATTAAGATAGGGAATTAATACAAGTTGGAGTCAATTATTTAAAGGATCAAAAATTTAGAATTTTAGTAAAGACCCAAAGATGAATGATCTGGCATCTCAGCCTGAGTCACTCCCACAAGACTGTAATGTAGCTTCCATGTACCTTTTTTGTTTATAAATACTTTCATGATAATTGTCCTGATGGACTTTCCTTGATGGTACCTAGACTTTATGAATTTCGGTGCATTACAAGATTGGAAAGTTTGTTTAGCGGCATATCAACTCCTTGTGGGTCATTTAATGTCAAAATCTAATTTTCTTGGGAACATTAGTAATTTCTTTTACAAAAATTTATTAATGATAATTATTTTTTTTCAAAAATGTATTGCTGGTATTTTTACTATAAAAATGTATTTTTATACTTTCATTGTGTTTTGACCCATGTCTAGGACCCTAACAGATGTTACTACCCCAGATCAGGGTGGATTTGGTAACAACAGCAATTAAGAAGTGGTTCCATGCTACTTAATAATTCCTGTTCAGAGGCCTTGCTGTCGAATGTAGTTTATTGTCATACCCAGGATGACTAGATTGGCAATTAGGTCTCATTAATTTACAGTTGAAATGGGTGGATGCAACCTTGAGTTCTATGCTAACAGTTTCTTCTATCACACTTCTTGCTTGCTTTGGCTCCCAACCAACGTTAATCTTCAAAAATTTAAATGCAATGTTAATCATTATCCACTATCTTCTTAATTCCTCTTCTTTTATTGCTCTTACTCATTAATCTTATTTCTCTTTTTATCATTCTTTTACAGTTAGTAACCAGGGCTGGTGTATCTTACCCATAAAACCTCCAAACTGGCCTTCATTTTTGGGGGATCCAGTTGTAGCCTCTACATTTTTTTCAGCACTGTTTTATGGCTATCTGCCACTTTTTAAAATTATTTTTAAACTGACATTGTCACTCATCAACTAATAATATACATCATATATCTGCATGGCTTGTGGTGCGTATTACACAGGAATCCCCAATGAGGTTGAAGCCCAAGAGATCGAGTTTCAGCAGTGTTTTTTTTTGCTTTTTTGTACTTTTTACTAAGTTATATTGTCAATCATAAACTATAATAATCGACAGGGTTGGTGCTTACTACCACCAACCTCTCAATCACGCGGGGGGGCTCTATACCTAAGTAGGAGTGGGCACAGAAGTGCTTATTTCTTTAAATTGTAATTTCCTTTCTAAACAGTTCTCTTAAATCAATTAAGAGGGTTATATATCTCGGTAAAATCATCTTTTATTCCGAGTTCATCCACTTTTTTTTTTTTACTAGTAGTAATTCTAATCAGAAGTCCATGGTTACTAATTAAAATAAATTTTCTAGTCCCTATTTTCTATATTTCTAGAAAGATAAAACCAAGAAAATGATCACTCAAAAAATAAAAATGTTTAAAAATTTAAACAGATGAAAAATTTTCCCCAAAACTCAAATACTGTTTTTAAAATAAATTAAGACAATCCCGTTTGTGTTGTGTTGGAATCTTTGTAAAACCTTTTTTTGAGTCGAGATGCATCAGCAATTAATCTTTATGGAAATGTAAAAATTGCGACTTAAACATTTTTTCAAGTAAAATTTTGTCATAAAAATATTGGTGGTTATTACAAAAAGAATAAAATTTTCTCAGATTTTTTAAAAATAAAAAAACCTGTTCATTATAAAAGTAAATAATGAATATGTACTAAAATTTAAATTGGATAATTCCCTGATTTTTGGTAATTTAAAAAAATGCTGCCCTTCCCACACAATTTTCCTTCGAAGGTTTGTGGCCCTTAGTTTGGGAAACTTTGAAATTGACATGTAGTAGAGAGGGGGGCTCCATGTCGAAGTAGGCGGGGGGCAAACCCTAGTGCCGGCTTTGTCAGTAACCTTTTGTGTCTTAGTAGCTTCACAGTCTTGCTTGGGGTGATTTAAAAAAAAAAATGAAAAAAAACACATTAAGTTCATCAAAGTATAGAAGACGGAAATTCTGGAAAGAAGAAAAAAAAAGAACAATGGAACTCTATTTTTAAAACAACGCAATCATAAAAACATGCAAGTCAAAAACTGAACCAACTATAATTAATTATTTCTTACCCCCATATCAGAAATAAGCAGCCAACCATTTTATTTATTTTCTGTTATATCTGAAACAGAAACTACAGTTGGATTGTATTGATAATGATAAATGTTAATTTGTTCATCACTTCCAACAAAGACTACCACTCCTTTGTGCATCTGTCCAACCTCAACAGTCACCACACAACCATCACTGACTGAATCAAAATCAAAACTTCCCAAGTGCTGATCCAGGATCTCTTGAGCATGATTAATAATAATAATAATAATATTTACATGCAGATTTTTGTCACCACTTTTCTGCCCTCTGGCCTTCATCAGGTACATGCTAATCCATGTAACCTACAGAAAATTTAATTATTGCCTTCTGTGTGAAATTAATAAATGGAATGGTCTTAATAAATTTGAGGAGAGCTGGAAAAATTTTGTCAAAAAAAAAAAAAAAAAAAAAAAAAAAAACTTTCCACCTCAGCATCTAAGAGTAAAAGTAAAAAAAAAAATTGGACAATTCTTTCCATTTTTTTTAAAAAAAAAATTAACACTGACATATTGTGACGTGATGATTGGAACATCTACATAAAAGGGAACATGTTTGATTTTATCTCAATTTCAAGTGCAGTAATATGGTGCGTGAAGTGGGATCTTCAGGACGGCCACACACTTGTCAAAAAGAAAATGAAATAATAAATAACTGAAAACATTTGGGAACAAGTGACAAGACTGATTTATATTTATATTAAATTAATTTATACTGATTTATATAACACCACCGAGCAGTGATTAGCAGAAGTTCCTTGGCAAACATGTAGGGTAATCCTACAGATGTACTAAATTATTGTTCTAGTAGTAATTTTCCAAGTCAGGCACTATGAATGGGACACACTCACAGAAAGGAAAGGTTGGTGATTTGATCTCTGTCTCATGTGTTTAGTGTTCTATGACCAGTGAGCTAAACTTTTTTTTTTTTTTTTTAAAAAAAAAAAAAAAAAAAAAAAAAAAAAAAAAATATATATATACACTGTTGTTCACTCATTACAAGCCCCAAGAGACACTCAAAGTAGATGGCTACTGAATGAGGTTATTGTAAAGATATAAAGAGAGGAACAAAGAATTTCACACTATAAAGACATGTAAGATAGATAATGGCCAACTCTGGACTTGAAAAGGTTAAAATTATAGTGATTGAGGAAGCGTCCTCTTGGGAATCTGTTTGACATTGTAACAGACCTGGGGAAGAAGCTGCCCAAATTAAATTTCTTTACTAAAAGAACATAAAAGGAATATTTTGACAATATGTAAGATAGCCATATTTGTGAGGATTCTCCTGCCTTTGTCAAAAGAATACTGATTTGAATTCAGTGCTGTCTCTCTTTGAGACAGAGTGGTTGCCAATCAAGGCTGGAGAGATCAATCTGCCCTGCTATTTCATCAAAAACTGCGAGAGTATTAATTAGTTATTTTAAACTTAATTTACTTAATAAAATTAACCCTTTGAACTCAAGTGGCCAGTATACCAGCAGCTGTGTGAAAGTGAATCGACCTGAGCAGCCAAGAATCTTGGACAGCAGGGGACCAGGGTGGGAGATCAGGGTCCAGATGGTTAAATTTTTTTTTTTTAAATTCAGTCTTACTAATGTTTTGTCATCCCAAATTTTTTTTAAGTAGTCATAGTTTCTTGTTGGCAACTTGTTTCTTTTGCACCCTTCCCACAACTCTCCTGAATCTGTGAGGGTGTGTAGCATGTTGCGTGGCACAGTTGTAGCGGGAGGCACTTGCCAAGGGATTATCCATTTTCGGAAATCTGAGGTGATTAACGCAGGGTTAAAAATGAGAAAAACAGAAAATACTAATTTTTGAGTTTCTTTATTAAATGATAAAGGGTTGTTTTTTTTAGATATTTTTTGTGACTTTCTCAAAACAGATTTCTGCTTCCTTGTGAATGTCACTGCTCACTGAGAGTTTCAAGGAGGAGTCCAGAAAAAGTTCATTTGCTCTCGCCTTCAACGTTTTCCTTCAAACCACGAATCGACAAATCATAGACGATTTCCTCTACTTTTTTCAGATCATACTTGAGTGCATCATATCGCTTTCGCAGCGAATCATTTTTCAAGTTTAACAGTCTGAATCCAGCATCGAGTTCCGTAACAAATTTTTTTATCTGTAATGGGCGACCATAATCCCGCCTTAGACTGAATTGACAGCAAGACCATCCACTTTAAAAAAGACAAACCCAGAAAGTTATGGTATCCTCAAATAAAAAAAAATCAATATAAAATCTGAAATTGTAGAAACATTGACAAATCCAAATATTCATCATATTCTTGTTGCAGCAGAGCAGAAAAGATAAAGAAAGGCCACACACATTCCTGGTGTGTGTGTGTGTGTGTATATATATATATATATATATATATATATATATATATATGTATTTTTACATCAGATCATTAATCAAACATATATTTGTTAAATATAACAGACAACAAATGTATATTATGTTTTATCAAGAGCCATAAGCTTTGTATAGTGGCTTTAGTTTTGGTAGTTTATTTTCTCTTGAAACTAAAGCCACTATATGAAACTTAGAACGGCTCCTGATCAAACATAATAGACATTCGTTGTATGTTATATTTAACAATATATGTTTTTATATATATATATATATATATATATATATATATAAAATGAATTAATTCCGATAATTATTTAATATATTTTCTGTTTATATGTTAATTTTTATAGACATAGATTTTTAAGTAAATGCTCTGTTTTTAATTAAACAGTATTAATTACATTTACTGGCCTGAATGTTTGAGAAATTTTGTACAAAATATACATTCTCTGACAGGAATTGAACCTGTATTCCTATACAAAAACAGTCATTTAGTCTGACATGCTATACCATTTAGCTACAGAGAAGCATCTGGTTAGCAAATTTTTAAAAATAAATAAACACACACATACAGAATTGGGTGTGATAGAAAGAATTTTTTTTTTTGGTGAAGGGGTAATTAAATGTTTTACAAAGGATAAACAGTTCTGGTAAGAATAAGCACTGCTTATTCACTCAGAGAAAAATGACAAAATAAAATGTGGCAGCAGCAGTGGCAATGGGTGTGTCGGGGGCAAGGGGGTACTTACCAATTCACTTGCCATTTGCAACAATCCCATAAGGAAATCTTCAAGGTCCAAATGAAATCCGCTTTGCTTGTTCACTTTTACTACAAAAAGATAAAATAAGCCCGTAGATAAATCTCAACTTTTGAATGTGGGGTTGTTTTTTTGTTTTTTTACCATCTCTTCATAGCCTTTCTTATAAAAAATAAAATGGGAAAAGATTTTTTATGCTCATTTGAACCTAGAACTGCAGTCTATATTTTTTCCAGATAACTGAATTATTTTATACTTCATTGTCATCACTAATACTACTATTACTACAATGAGTGGGTGCTGAAAAATTTGTGCTTCAACCAAGAAGACCGTAAAGAAATTCTAATGTTTGGTGATAATTTGGTAAGATTTTTGGAAGCGAGATTGAGTGAGAACTTTTCAGCATCCACTCAAAAGTATAAAAAAACTCAACTGTCATTTGAAGCTACAACTGCAGTCTATGTTTTTTTCTAGTTGACTAAATTATTCTGGACTTCATTTTCCAAGTTGCTCAAAATCACTAATACAACCGTAAGTTCTATGCTAACAGTTTCTTCTAGTGCACTTCTTGGTTGTGGAACTCTCTTGCTTTCCAGTCAATTTTGATCTTCAAAAATTTAAATGCAATGTCAATTGTTATCTTCTGTTGTTTTCTTCTTTTATTATCATCTCTTTTTAATAGTAGTTTTTTTTTAATATTCAGTAACCCCTTGCATCCTAGTGGCTTTATTGCCTTTGATCTTTAAATGCAGTGCCAATTGTTATTTACTATCTTCTTAATTCTTGTTCTTTTATTGTTCTCTCTCCTCATATTTTCAAACACTCAGTAACACCTTTGCATCTTGGTGGCTTTAGTGTCTTGCTTGGGGAAAATTTAAATGCAATGTCAATTGTTATCTTCTGTCATCTTAATTCCTGCTCTTTTATTATTTTCTCTTTAATAGTGCTTTGTTTTTTCTCATTTTTTTTCTAACCCCTTGCATCTTATTGGCTTTATTTCCTTTCTTGGGGTGAAATGATAAAGAAGAAAAAACTAAGTAAAAAAAGCAACAGAAAAAAAAAGACCTACCTATGCAGGAACAAAAAGTGCTCAATGTCTAAACTACCCAGACAGCACAAACATGCTATGTAGTGATATTGCTTTAAAAAAAAAAAAAAAAAAAATGACAAATTTTTGACAAAAATTTTGAGTATATTGCATTTTTAAAAAAACTTGAACTAATATTTTTTTGTCATCAGTAGTATATATATATATATATATATATATATATATATATATATATATATATATATATATATATATATATAAATTTAAATATATAGAAAATAGGAAAGAACTCGTTAGGTAAATGATCCAAAAGTTCTTTAGTATTTTTGTTATTATTTTTAAAAAAATAGTGCTCGATACAAAAGTAGAGCATAAATATAATTATTTATTTAAAAATATTTCAACATCGCTACATAAAAGTTCTCATGTTTCAAAACAAAAATTTGAAAAACTTCAATATAATTATTTTGAATTAAATTGAATTAAATTATAAACTCTGTTCCATCTTCAAATAAAAATTTTTTTTTTTTTTTGAATAACTTATTTCTTCATTTTAAATGTTTTAATAAAAATATTCATTAATTGAAATCAAAATTTCTATTTAAAAAAGTAATTGTTTAATAGAAATTTTTATTTCAATAATGAATATGAATATGCTTGTAAATTTGTTAAATAAGTTATTCCAAAAAAAAAAATTATTTTGAAGATGGAACAGAATTGTTTAATTCAAATAATTCATTGAAGTTTTTGCTCTTTGTTTGAAACATGAAAACTTTTATTATGCGTGTTGAATTTTAATTATAAATAATTATATATATATATATATAACAGCAAAATTGTTCAAATCGTTTTACAGCATAAAATGTCCATCCCATGAAATGTTCAATATCTAAAAAAAACTAGACTAATAATTTTTTTTTTTTTTTTTAACAGGTTTTCAGATAAGACCTTTAGCCATTTATCATTTGTTAAACAAGAATCACTGAAAAAAAAACTTTATGTTATTCAGCTAAAATAGAACAGGTTAAAATCATTTTGTGTCAAATTGTCTTTCCAAATGAGCAATGGTGAGAGAAAAAAAGATCATTCAGGCCTTCAATAATGGTACCAACATTCATACTCTGGCTTCCATCTTCAAAGTTTATTCAAAAACCATCAAGAGAATGGTGAATAAGTTTAAAAATGAAGGAACACTAGAGAGGAAATCTGGACCAAGAGGTCACAACAGAAAGGGAGATCACCATTTCAACTTCTAGCTAAAGAGATCAATTAGAAAAGATCCAACTCAATCCGTAAGACATTTGTCATGTGAGAGATGAATTTTAGCAAAGAGCAGTGATAAAAGACTTGAAAATGAAATCCTATGTAAAAACTGTGAGGCACTTTGTTACTCCAGGACAGAATGTTAGAAGGTTAGAGAGAGCGAAGATCATCTTGAATAAACTGGAAAATGATCCTAAATAATATACATATATTTAACTTCAATCCTTCATGAACTTGTCATTCTTAGATATGATTAATTAATGATGAACATATCATTTTCATTTATGATCGAATTCATCTCATTCTTCTGTTAAGCATAAAAATTATACATTCTTATTGCTGAAAATAAGTCCAAAAAAAAAAGATGAGAATTCCAGTAAGATATCTTTAATCATTTCTAAGATACAACTGTTCAAAGCTTAATCTAACAAATGGACAATTTTGCTTTAAACATTTTACACCTGATATATATATATATATATATATATATATATATATATATATATATATATATATATTATATATTAAATATGAATCAAAGTCCTTTTAATTAATTCTATTTAAAGTTCAGAGTTCTTAGATAGCGTTGTCCATTGTCCCAATCTTTTTGGAAAAATTAATAAAAAGGACAATGTTTGGTCAAATAAGAGTGTATATCATTAAAAGAAAGGTTGCTATTTATATAAGTCATATATATATATATATATATATATATTTATATATTTATATATATATATTATAACACAATACAAACTAATTTTTAAGAAAAAAGATTTTTGACAAACAGATGCAGAAATTGAATGGTTTTTTTAAATTAAATAAAGTATTTATTAAATATTATTGGTGAATTATTTTTTTTTTTATTTAAATGTCTAACAATATTTCAACATCTATTATTCTTTTCAAGTAGAAAATATAAATTACCACAAACCATTTTGTCTTTGTCATCAAATCTTTTGTCAATCCTTCAGATGAACCTGCAAGTTTTATTCTATGCAAGATGGACCGTTTTTTTTGGATATTATCATTTTTATGTTAATAATAATTCTCTTAATGAAAGCAACAAAAAAGCAATTCCTCCGGTCTTATCCTCGACTAATCTTTTACCCTGAATCTAGAAAGCGTTATACCAAAGATTGCTTTAACATTACCAGTTTTAAAAAAACGATTAAATTCTACTGGGTTGACAAAAGCAAAAGTTTTCTTATTAATTAAAAATTATAAAAACTAAAACCAAAATTTTTTTTCAATTCCAATATTTCAAATGAAAAAAAACAAATTTTAATTTAAAAAAACTACATTTAATTAAACTAATACAGCCTAAATTAAAGTAAAGTTTCCTTGTTTTAAACTGTTTTTGACAATTTTGTTATTAATTATTTAAAATTTGAACGCTGTATTGAGATTAAATTTTTAGAAAAGCATTCTCGACTTGGTTCCATTGTTTCAAAACAATGTATCCTGTCTTTTTCAGATGTGTTGTTGTACACTGTTAAAAGATTTAGAAAATTTCAATAAAAAAACCCTTTATTCAATATACAGGAAAAAAAAAAAAAAAATCATATCCAATGATATCAGATAATTCAATTTTACTTAATTTTGTCATTCAATATAATTGTCTTTTTTTACTAAATCAAATTAGATTCTGCAATACATGATAAAAATAACTCATAGTCACTCATTAGCACTAAGTTTAAAAAACATTGAATTCCACTAATGAAACATGTTCTTAGTAACAGTTCATTTTTTATTGCTCATTAAAAAAGTAAATAACTCCAACATTTTTTTTAAAAAATCAAAGTTCCAATTTAAATCTTGGCTAAGAAAATTGAATCAAATTACCTGACAAAATTAGGAATATTTTTTAATGGATTATGGTTGAATTTAAATTGAGGAATCGAATTATTTCATTACATTCATTCGAATGGCCAATTCTTCAAATTACAAAGGTAAAATATGAAATTTGTTTTTTCTCCCTCTAGATGATTTTTAAATTTTTACAATTTTGATTATTATATGTTTTTTTGCAGGCAACTAAAAAAAGGATCATTACAAAATGTTCAAATCCAGCTCAATTTGGTTAATTATGATAACTAAACAATCTCTAGACAAAACATTTTTTTAATCCATTATCAGTCATTATGTCACATATTTTAAAATGACATTAATAAATTATTAAATAATTCATATATTTGTTTTTTTATATTTCTAAACAAAATGAAGATTTTATTTCAATTATTTGAGTAAAGATCCAATGATGATTAAATTCAATCCTTTAGTTAAAATATTGTTCATTGGCATAAAATGGCACCAAAAAAAATTACCTTAATTTGTACTGATTTTCAGGAAACTTTATGAGATATTTGCATAATGATCCAGAAAAATTTTATCTACTATCAGATCCTGAAGGTTTGGTTTGAAATTCTGGAACTTATATAAAAAAACATAAAAAATTTCATTTTTCATGATGATTTGATATTAATCAGCAAATGAAATAATCTGAAAGCAATAATGTAAGTAATTTTTTTATTAAAGATTTTCAATCAAATTGAATCGTCTCTTTATGTAGAATGCACTCAATTTTTTTAATTTTATAACATCTGTATAGCTTCAGTTTTAATTTTTCCAATCAAAAAGGACCTTAATACAGAATACATGAAAATTATCTGTTCTTATTCATGTTAAAATGTTGATTAAACAATTGTTTTTAACTGATTGGTTTACAACACAATCCCTAACAAATCACTGTTCAGTTCAAGAGACTTTTTATCAATGGCACAAAAAAATTCGAAAAATTGATTCGCATGAAATTAATAAACGAATTCACAATAACCAAATCCAGAATGATTGTTTTTTTGCGCTCCTAAGTTGGTTAACTTAAAAACACCATTATTTTTTCTGGGATTCCAAAGAACACCAACCGCATTTATCAATAATGTTTTTTTCCATTTGGTAACTCAACTTTATTCTTTCAAATAATCTTTTTATCAAAATTTTCGAAAAATTTTTATTCTTTTTTATCTAAACGGATTTTTTTTTTTTTTTTAAAATTCCATCTTCAATATCCCATAAAAAATTCATATATATTTTTTTTTAAATTTATATTTTTTTTTTTTTTGCTTTTGACTCGTAGGGTCGTTGCAACACCATGTGTACTGCATCCGTAGTGAAATGGTGTTTTTGGGAAAGGTAAAACGGAGTCCAACCCTCCAGGTCACTCAGAAGTGAGAGGCAGAGTAACCTTTCTCCAACCAACTTTTTTTTCCATGTGTAAATTCCTGCTATTTCCTGAAAATCAAGGTTCATAAATGAAGTAATCATTTAAAGAATATTTTATTTTTAAAGAATTGTTATTTGTGGCACCATGTAACAGATCCGAACAAAAAAAAAAATTTTTAAGGAATTGAGTCCTGAAGGGAATTAAACTGAAACTGGATATCCAAAATTGAAGGCATTTTCACTGGAACTTAGAACAATTTACCCACAAGGAGGCTAATAAAGGGTTTTTTTCAAAATTCCATTCATATATCACCTGAAGGAGGAGGTGGAGCATAGAATGGCTATAATGGATGTCTTGCAATATGACAAAGATGATGGACAATGGTTTCAATGTTTTCTAATTAACTTAATTTTAATTTAATGGATCAGAAACAAATGATTACTGAAATTAAAAAGATTTTAATCTGTGGTTTTTGGTTTTGACATTTTTTAGTTATATATTTTTTAGTAACCTCTCACTAGAATACCAAATTAATGAGTAACTTTAATAACAAAAAATTTAATCCTGCCAAATGCTAATATATATCATTTCGAAGACATAGTTTCCAACAATTTTTAAAAATCTATAAAATTTTTGGAGTGGTTTCCATATGGATGTGACAATAAAGATAGATCAAGTTCAAAAATCATAAAGACTGAAAAATAAAATTGACAAAATTATTGTTTAATAAGACAATGACGCAAGTTGTTAATTTTTTTTTTTTTTTAATTTAAATATCCGACCCAAACTCAAAAAAAAAAAATTGATTTTCAATTTTATGAGTCTACCGATTGAATAGAATTTTATTATAAACAATTGTCTTGTAAATGGAATTTTATAAACATTCTGAATTTAAAATGGAAAAAAAAAAAAATTGAATCTGCGGGAAACAGAACCTTCTTAAAAAAAAAAAATTTTGTGAAGGATAGTTCGAATCTATTGAAAATTCGTCCTTGAAATTTCTTGTTCTTATATAAACGAACACACATTTTTTCAAACAACCTGGATTTTATAATAAGTTTAACCCACAATTGTTTTCCCCTTTCAAATTCTGAAAGAATATTAGTTTTATCATGTTTTCAAAAAAAAAACAATTACAAAAAACAATTGTGTTTTTTATTTTTTTTGCATTATCTTTTTGCAAGTTAATTTTTTAGTCCTGTGAAGTTTTGTTGAAATCAAGATGAAAATATTAGGAAACATTAATATATTAAACTTTTGTAGACAGGCACATAATTTGATCTATAAAACAAAAATCTGTTTTTTTATAAGTAAGATCATTCGTTTTGGTTTTTTGATTTGCAATATGCCCTTATATCAAAGAACAAACTATCTAAATATAGAATAGAACCATTTTAACTTTGGGTAATGGGTATAGAAAAAAATTTTCCATCAAAATTTATTTTTTATAATTTCATTCAAACAAAAAAATATTTTACAAAAATCCGAAAATGGACTTTTTATTTCATCTCGGACCAAAAATTATAGTCATACTAAGAAAATTTAAATAAAAAATTAAAAAAACTATTGGAAACAAAAAATTCCATCAATTTTTTTTTTTTTTAAATCTAATACTAATTTCCTCTCAATTTGTTTATACTTTCAAAAAGCATTAGAAACAATAAAAAGAGAAAAAAAAATTTATAATTTGGTTTGTCCTTGAAAGATTGAAAAAAACATTATTAAAACAGATTTATTTTTTGTTTATTGGAATGGTTTTTATTTTAACTCCTTCACTTGTCAGCAATGTTTGTTTTTAAAAAGCTATGATTAGAATTGTAATAAAACCTAAACATATGAAAGTGAATT
The DNA here is from genome assembly GCA_903632075.3 of Acanthosepion pharaonis. Lineage (NCBI taxonomy): Eukaryota > Metazoa > Mollusca > Cephalopoda > Sepiida > Sepiidae > Acanthosepion > Acanthosepion pharaonis. The sequence continues at coordinate 420,251 of CAHIKZ030001381.1, read as the reverse complement.
TATACATTTTCTTTGTTCTTGAGAATTGACAACAAAAATAATAAACACTATTTATATATTAGATTGTTTATTGAATGGTTTATTTTTTTCAAAACATTGACTAATTGCCAATTGATTCAAACTTTATAAAATGGTAAATAATAAAGATTTCTTTATAGTTGGTTCATATATTTTAATAATTTAGTAAATGTTTATAAATTTATGAATAAAAAATTGTTTTCATATTTATTTCTTTATAAATTGGTAAATGATAAATATTGCATTGCATTAGTTTTAATTGTATTAGCTTTTAAAATGTTGTAAATATAAAATTATTCTTGTAAATAAACAATCTAATAAATAAATAAAAAATAATATTTTTTTTTAAATTCTCAAGAACAAAAAAAATGTATAAATTCACTTTCATATATTTTAGTTTTATTACAATTCTAATCATTGCTTTTTAAAACAGAAAGGTAGTTAAAATAATAGTGGTGATGTTAAAAGAAAAACTGTTTTTTTGAGTCTCTGTTTCTTGTCTGGCAATAAGGTTTTTTCCAAAATTGAAAAATTTTTTTATGTTAAAGAAAAAAAAGAAAATGACCTCGTTTAAGATTCTGCACCTGTAATAAAATAGCCATAAATAAATTCAGTATTTCTCTTGATGTGTTTTTTTTTTTTCATTTAAAATGCTATTTGTATCCAATGTTCTGAGAAAAGAAATTAAACAAAAAATTAATATTATAAAAATAAACAAACATAAAGCCGTTTTTAAATAAAATCAAGTAATATGAAAAACTTAAAAGTAGTAAGGATTTTATAATTAAAATCAATCATTAAATTAAGTTGTGGAGTTATTGCATGAAAAAGAATTATCCTTGGATTTTGGAATAGAAACTTCTTTATAATAATTTTGCTCGTTTTATACACATATATTGAGCACTAGAATGCTTCATCAGTGATATCTATTCTAGGGTCATAGAAAGTTTTGGGCCTCCATGACATCAGACTTTCTCTCCCATGGGTCCAGTCAAGAATGATCATTTCTGGCATTGCTTCTATGACTGGTGATGGTGGCATAGTGAATAGGAGTTGGGTATATGTGTTATTGACATCTAGTTTTTTAATCTAATAGTGACACACTAATTCAGTAAGAATGAACAATAACTGATTTCACAGGCAATAATCATTAGATATCCCATAACAGGCAATCAATGGACACCTGATGATGACCAGAGTGTTCATGGTTGAAACGTTGCATTTCGGTTTTTACAAGTAAGATGAGACAATAGTTCAAAATAATACAAGAATAAATAAATTAAATCTTATTTGAAATAATAGCAGTCACTTAAAAGCAAAAAGCTTACTTGTATTTACAAATTGAATTTATTTTATAAAAATCAAATCCATGGGAAAATTCATTTTAATAAAATATAAAAATAAAACAAAATTCATATTTTTTTATTTTTCTCTCTTTTTTTTTTTTAGTGTTTCTTTTTTTAAGTTTTTATTTATAATTTAAGAGGAATTAACTTTACAAAAAATACAGACTTTTTAAATTATGATGGGGATATTTTTTTTCCGATTTCTTTCTTTAGGGAAATTTAAATGAGTTGCTTTTTAAAAACAACTTCATGTGTGAAATCGATAATTTCCATTTATTCTGCCATAATCGTCTCCGGTATTGAAATCAGAATTCTTTTAAAAAAATGCATTTAAAATATTGTTGTCTCATTAAAAAAAATATATATGAAGGAAGACGTTGAATCATTAAAATTAATTACAGGCATTATCATTAGAAAAAAAGAACTTTAATTGTTTTTTTATTTTACTTTTTCAATGATGTATCTTTCGAGATCTCAGATTCATTCTACCACGTCAAAAAAAATCCTAAGTAAATACTTAGAACTATAAGAAAGTTTTGCTTTTCAAAATAATTTTCCGTTTTAGTTTTTATACTAAGCAAAAAAAAGGTTAATTTGATTCACAAATTGAATTTATTTTATTAAAAAAAAAATTAAAGCCATGCGAAATATGGAAGACCGAACGTACAATAAGGTTAAAACAAATTACGACAATTTTAATAATTAAAAAAAAAAAACTTAGACTAAAATTTCGTGGAATCAGTAAAAATAAGAAATCTCAATCCCACAATATATTCAATAAAAAAACAAAAACAAATGCAATTAAATTATAATGAATAAATCAAAATATATATTTTACTGTTAAAAAAGCGACACTACTGCACGTAATAGGTTAAAAACACATACAAATGATTTAAGTAACAATAATTATTAATAAGATTTTTTTCTTGAAAAATGATAAATGTCAAATAGAAACTGATATTGTTTTTTTTACATCACGTATTTCACGCTCAGCATCCAAATATTGTTGAAAAGAAGAAAACATCTCAGTCAAAACGTCTAGTTCCCCCATTTTTTTTCTTTCTTTCTTTTTTTGCCTTTCTGGTGGTCCAATCGAAAAAGCACGTGTCTGAACAAATACGGACTGAATATTTGCAGGGATAAACATTTTTAAAATAAAATAATATTTTCTCTTAAAAAAAAGCTGGAAAATAATTTAAATAAATATACAAAATTTTTACAACACACATAAATAGCTAATAACATTTTATAATTTTTTAGGCAAATTTTACGGAAACTAACGACAAAAAATTCGTCTGCTATTCATTCAAAAACGAGCGATTGCACCAAGTAATCATAAAAATTGCTTGGTTTGGTTTAATTTTTTTTTTTTTTTGGTTTGGTTTGGTTTGGTTTGTTTTACGGCATATCAACCTCAATGTTATTTAATGCCAACATGATTTTTATTGCTGTTAACATTCCTTTCCAAAAATGTATTGTTGGTAATATCTTTTTTTCAAAGATTAGTAATATATATATATTTTTTTTAATGTATTATTAATAATATCTTTTTTTTTTTAAAACATGTATTGCTGGTAATATTTTTTAAAATGTATTTAATTGTTAATGTAATTTTTCCCAAAAATTTATTGCTGGTATTAAAACCTATTTTTACACTTTTATAGTGTTTTTTGAAATTGGGGGGCATTTGTTATAAAATTTCCCTGTATGACAGGTTATTTGGAAAAACAAAAGGTATACCTGGGAACACCAGCAATTAAGAGGTTAAATATACTCTTCAAAACCTCCTGATCAAAATTCTTGCTTTCGGATGTAGTTTATCATTTTACACAGGAGGATGTCCAATAAAATCTCATACCCAGTATAAATAAAATTTTTAATAAATTTAATTTATAGATAGCAAATTCCAATATATATATATATATATATATATATATATATATATATATATATATATATATATATTTTATCTCAGATTGGATATATATATATAAATATATATATATATATATATATAGAGAGAGATCCATTATTTGATATTATATATATATATAGTGATATATATATATATATATATATAAATGTGTTTTATAGATTTTTTATTGATGCATGTTTCATTAAATAATATAGACAAGTTTTGTCTATTTATTTCATGTAAATTCTTTTCATATCGTCTGATAAGCTTAATAACATTATCATTAAAAAAAAATAAATCATAATATTGATAATATTTTTAATCCTATCTAAATTTAAAATAGGATTAAAAAAAATTTTCAATATGGGTTTTTGTTTCATTTTGATCTTTTAAAAAAAAAAATAGGTTTTTCTTTTCCCAGCTCCTCTTGATTATCTTAGGTTTTGCTCTAATTAGTGTATTGAGCACTTTATGTAATTGTCTTTTTAATTTTTGGGGTTTTTTTTTTTTATTTGGAGCTTAAACACTGGATGATTGTTTTTTTGAAAGTTTTAATGTTCTTGGTTCTTTCTTTTTTATTCCCCATTTTTCCTTGGGTAAAATTTGTTCTACTGCAAGTTGAAATATCTAAATTTTCCAAATGAGTAATATTTATATATATATATATATATATATATATATATATATTAAAGGTTATGGTATTTCTGGACAAATGTTTGAACAGATTCTTTTTATCAAATTACAAAAAAAAATAGTTGTCTTGAATAGACATTCTTCTACCTCTAATGCAATTTTAATCAGTCAGGTGTCATTTTTGGACCTACATTGTTCTTAATTTTCATAAATGACCTTCTCTGATGTCATCATTCTTGACTTGGTACCTGTGCTGATGATACAACTATTTACACCTGTCTTAATAGTAAATCTGTTCAGTTTGATAAGGTCAAACTGGCAGCTGACTTAAAAAATGACCTACAATCTGTTGTTAAATGGGGCAAGGAGTGACTTGTGAATTTTAACACTTCAAAATGAAACTGCACTCTTTTAATCATCTGAGGGAACCCTTTCTACTTTCCACCAGCATGGCTGATGCTAACCTCCAGGAGAGTGACCCATTGTGCCTTCTCAGACTAATGTTTTCAGCTGACATGAAATCAAAAGAGCATATGGAATCAATTGCTAGGTCTGAAGCAAGCTGGGTTGTTACACTGTGTCATGCTAGATAGTTTTTCTCACCGGAATCTGTTTTACATACAGGGTGAGATGCATAAATTATCATCTAAATGACGCAGAAATGAAAATAACACTGACATCTCATTTTAATAGATATATTTACCAAAATTATGCAAAAATATGTTGAAATACTAAAGAGTAAATTTATTCAATAAAATTTTTATGAATAATCAAGAGTGGTCTCCCCTTGTTTTCTTACTCTCCTCTTTGAGAGAGCTATTTCTTTTTACTGGGACTATGAAACGACACTATACATAGACCTTGTATTCTCAGTTTGAATAAAGCTTTCTTAAAGCCAAGACCTGTGTACTTTGTCATTACAAAAATCACTATTGGCTTCAACCACAGCTTTCACACAACTTTGGAATCTCCTGCAACTCTTCTGGACAGTCTGCTTGTTTAAGTAGAAGGCTTGGTTCCAAACATATCAGATATATAGCCCTAGCCTATTATTTTCCTATTGCCATCCTTCATTATATATACACCCTGAGTACTAGTTTAATTCAGCTGTTATAACTATGGTATGCTATGCAAAAAAGAGAGAGTTATCCCCCTTGATATCTTGGTACTTAACTTTTAATTTAAATATATTTTTTGAATCTTTGTCTTGCCAGCTTGAGAATTTGAATGATAAAAATAATAATGTATAATATTTTAGGCAACAATATTTAAATAAACAATTCTTCACACGCAATTTTGAATTCTCACCAGGAGAACACGGACTCTATAACAATCAGAGTATGCTTTGCACCTGAAGATTGCAAGAAACTCTGAGTCATGCTATCCGTGTTGGATATTATGTATATTTAATAATATATGCTTATAGCTCTGTCACATAACATTGAGCACTATTTATAACACCCGAGGAAGAAATATATTTATACGTACATGTAAGTATATGTGCATGTATGTATATTTTCATCATACCTATATATATATATATATATATATATATATATATATATATATGTCATCCACAGACAGACTGTTTCGCTGTTTACAGCTCATCAGTGTGGCTAGACATCCGTTTTGCCTCTAGCTAGATCGAAACCCGACTGAATTGGTGTCAGTCGGAGCTTCTAACCACTAAGCCTCGGCGCCTTAGGAATGGAGGTAGATTTTTAAGCATTTACTTTTTGTAAACATGCCCAGTGACTGACAGTGACTCAATTCAGCTTACGCGAAGAGTCTCGCTATATTAGCTATAATAGTCACTGTTTACAAACCCACACCCTACTCCCAGAGTGCTCAACTGAAATCAAATTCAGGAGCTAATGTAATGTCATCCACAGACAGACTGTTTCGCTGTTTACAGCTCATCAGTGCGGCTAGACATCCGTTTTGCCTCTAGCTAGGATCGAAACCCGACTGAATTGGTGTCAGTCGGAGCTTCTAACCACTAAGCCGTCGGCGCACGGTAGGAATGGAGGTAGATTTTTAGCGCATTTACTTTTTGTAAACATGCCCAGTGACTGACAGTGACTCAATTCGCTTACGCGAAGAGTCTCGCTATATTAGCTATAATAGTCACTGTTTACAAACCCACACCCTACTCCCAGAGTGCTCAACTGAAATCAAATTCAGGAGCTAATATATATATATATATATATATATATATATGAAATTTTTATGTATTATATTGCTGAAAACAATTCTTATTGGAAAGCACTCATTATCAGTGATAGAGCTAACACATTAATGCAACTAAATATATATATATATATATATATATATATATATATATATATATATATCTATAATTCTGAAATGAGGTATTATGTACATAATTACATTGTTCAGACTATCATCCTCATCTTTGTTGCCATATTTGTCCTCAGGGACAAATGACACAGTGGATAAAGGTGTTAGTTACATCCAGTGACAGGACCTAAAGAGTGTTTGTTCAATGCCTGATTAGGGTGATGCAGAACTTGGAGAGGGGAATTAACAGGTGACAACTGATCTGACATCCATTAGACATGGCATGTGGAACTAGAACAGTCTACCCCAGCAAGTGAAATAAAGGGTTCAGTTCAACATTCCAGCCACCTAAAGATGGCTGGAGCATATGACAGCCAAAACGTTGTGATAAATATGGCAACAAAGATGAGGATGATAGTCTGAACAATGTAAATAGTGCATATATATATATATATGATCGAAATAAAAGTATAAAATTTAATATTACAAGACATATTAAAACAATATTAAATAATAAAAAAAAACTCAACAACAAGGAATCTCCCGTGGAAGCACAAGAAATTCAGCAAAACCGTTGCTTCCCCCTTGTTGTTGAGTTTTTGTTTTTTTAATTATTTAATATTGTTTTAATATGTCTCAGTAATATTAAATTTTATACTTTTATTTCGATCATTAAATTTTGTACCTACAAAAATATCTTTAAATATATATATATATATATATATATATATATATGGTGCAATGGATAAATTGTCGTCTAAATTATGCAAAAATGAAAATAACACTGATATCTCATTTTAACAGATATATTTGCCAAAATTACACAAAAATATTTCAAAATACTAAAGAGTAAATTTATTCAATAAAATCAACATTGGTTTCAACTATGGCCTTCAGTTGACTTTATTTATTTCTGGCAACATTTCTCTTATATAAAGGGCTTCCAGAATTTTAAGTTTATGCTACTGGTGAGGAGTTAGTATGCACCAGCCCTGATCACAGTGTTTCGACTATTGTACCCTCTGGCATTCTTCAGTTGTCTGTCAATCTGGATAAACTACAGGGAATTTTCAAACAAACCCTTTATTTAATTTAGAGATCTAGATTGTTCTCACTCCACTGTCCATGTCTAGGGATATCTCATCTTATTTATTTACTACTGCTCCTTTATTGCTCACCCTGTTTCTACTGGCGTGTATGGGGTGTATTGTCAGTGGTAGTACTTTTGCAGCAAAATAGTTAACTCTGCCTTACTCAGGTGAATTGGGGCGTGGAACAGTACATGTCCATTACCTACATTCAACTTTCACCCATAACTCTAAGAAGTTACATGGGCATTGCAATGAGCCATATTCTGGTCAATGGCATCAACCTGCCAATTAAACTGTGTGAGTACAGTTGGAAGGGTTTCCCAACCTTACTGGTGAAGGGGGACACCTCTCCTCATCCCATCTGTGCTAAGCAGCCATCAGCCAGTAACCATCCTGGGTGTAAGAGCTAAGCCTCAGAGGTCAATGGCTTTACCAGTGGGTGGAGGGACTTCTGAGTAGAGGAATGAAGTAACTTAACATCCCCAGTGCAAAAGAAACCGTTAAGCTATTGCACTATTTTTTTTCTTGAATAGTTAATATTTCATAATTTTCATTTCAGTGATGACCACAACAGCACAAAATGGGATAACTGAATAAATAATGATGATGTTTCCACTGTGTCTAACAGAAATAAACCCTGTTTCAACACATACCCACATACATAACATAATAAACACGTCCCAACTTTATTTTCTATCCAAGGAGATACAATATTACAAACATACCAAAAATATTCCACAATGCAACACATATTGTTTAAATCAAAGAGTCTATTGGTTAGAAATAAACCTCACCATGTGAAATATTTAACCAATAAACCTTTGCTAATGATAAAAGTTTTTCTGAATCATGTTTTTTTCTGTAGACCAACTATTTAAAAGCCTTTTCTAAACTACGGATTTTTCTGTGGACCAACTATTTAAAAGCCTTTTCTAAACTACGGATTTTTCTGTGGACCAACTATTTAAAAGCCTTTTCTAAACTACGGATTTTTCTGTGGACCAACTATTTAAAAGCCTTTTCTAAACTACAGATTTTTCTGTGGACCAACTATTTAAAAGCCTTTTCTAAACTACAGATTTTTCTGTGGACCAACTATTTAAAAAAGCCTTTTTTAACTAATGGATTTTTCTGTGGACCAACTATTTAAAAAGTCTTTTTCTAAACTATGGATTTTTCTGTGGACCAACTATTTAAAAGCCTTTTCTAAACTATGGATTTTTCTGTGGACCAACTATTTAAAAGTCTTTTCTAAACTATGGATTTTTCTGTGGACCAACTATTTAAAAGCCTTTTCTAAACTACAGATTTTTCTGTGGACCAACTATTTAAAAGCCTTTTCTAAACTACAGATTTTCTGTGGAGCAACTACACAACAGCATTAACTAAACTAAAGACTATTTTTACACCTTTTTAATTCTTTTGAATTCATGTACACATTTTTGCAAATACAAATGATTTATTTAACAGGCATGAGACCATGTTTTCTTTATTTTTATTTTATTATTGTTTGAAATTTGGACGTTTGGAATTTTTAATATAAAAAAATCTGGTCAAGTAAATTTCCTATAAGACTAAGTTTGACTATTCAGTCCAGGGCGATTGGTTTATTTGTGGTTGTATTTTTTTTACAGCTATCAACTCTTTTCAAAATTTATTTAAAGAGGTAACATATCTTGGATTGTAAGAATATTTTTTTTTAAATGAATGTTGCATTAACAATTTTTTGGGAGAATTACAATGATCTTTCCATACACAAGTTCTACTATTTAACCCATAGCTGGAAGAAGAGATGGATTCAAAACTTTTCCAATGGTATTTGTGCATATCACTTGGACTCTCTTAGACTTGACACATTGTCCTTTTATTTATACTTAGCACATAGGAGACAAAAAAACAAATGATTATTTTTTTTTTAATCATTTCACCCCAGGCCAGGTGGGAATGCCACTAGTATGCAGGTGAGTTACAGGGAGTGAAAGTGAGAGTAAAAACTGAGTATAGGGAGGATTGAGGAAAGGACAAAAGATGAATGGGATTCAAGAAGATAGAAGATGGCGATTGACGTTTCATTTAAATGTTGTTAATCATTTCACCCCAAGCAAGGTGTGAATGCCACTAGTACACAGGGGGTTACAGGGGATGAAAGTGAAAGAAAAACCAAGTACAGAGAGGTTTGAGGAAATGATAAAAGATGAACTGGATTCAAGAAGAAGGTGATTGACATTGCATTTAAATTTTTGAAGATTGTAGTTATCAGGGAAGCAGGTAAACAGAAGGGTATTCCACAGGAGGGAAGTGTGAGAAAAGAAGCTGTTGGAGTAGAAGTTGTGGTTGCATTTAGCTATTTCAACAGTAAAAAAAAGTGGGACCTAAATGCCAATCTAGTAGCACATTTAAATTCCTGTAGTTGGGGCACTCGGGAAAAAAAGCTTGTCAAAGCAGTTGCCATAAAAATATTTGTAGAATAGATAGAGGGAAGCCACATCATGTCTGTGAGAAAGTGACTGAAGTTGAGATGCCAAGTCAGGATCGATTACATTGCAGATCCTTCTTTGGATTTTGTCAAGAACCTTGAGATGTACAGCAGGAGCACCAGACCAGATATGGCAGCAGTATTCAGTACACAGACAAATGGTAGATTTGTAAATGTGAAAGATGAACTCCAATGCAAAAAAATGCTCAGCTCAATTTGAAAGTGTGTTACTTGAAGAGTATCAAATTCCTAACATTATAACTTTATGCACACACTTAAAATACAAAGTTTTGCACATTAATAATTTGATATGTTTTAAATGATGTGCGATTTCATCTTTCTCCATAAATTATGTTAATTAAATTTTAAGTTGGTATCCACTCAGTCAAGATATTACGTCTTATTAATACATTCTTTTTATTAAAAAGACTATTTTACACTATTTACATTGTTCGGACTGTTGTCCTCATCTTTATTGCCATATTCATGACATTTCAGCTGTTGTATACTCTGGCCTTCTTCAGATGATATATGTTGGAATTTGGAACCAAACCTTTTATGTAGTCCAGAGGAGTAAATTATTCTAATTCCACATGCAATGGTAAAAATTTCATTTCAAAATTCCAACGTTTATCACCTGAAGAAGGCTGACTCGTACAATGGCTGAAATGTGAATATAGCAATAAAGATGAGAACAACAGTCAGAAGAACGTAACTAGTTACAATACCTCATCTCAGAAATATAGACAGATAATAAAAAGACATTTTAATTTTGTCTGAAACTGTTTAATTTAACTAACAGAATATTCTTTAACTTGTCTGCCATAATTTGTATTTGTTAATTTGTTCATTTTATCAATTCTTAATTTATATGGACTTTTGAAGCAAAATGTTGTCTGATCTGAAGTCTTATTCATTTTATACCACAGTTTAATTTTCCCATAATTTTAATTTTGTACATTATCATTTCACTCTTGGTATTTTTTAGCTTGAGTTAAAAATGAAACCCTGGCTAAATAAAATCTTTAATGAAAACCTGAATTCTCTGTTCAGTGTATCAATTACTGTATGAAAAATCAGGCACTTAATCCTGTCTAATTTCAAATCTTAAGCTCATTCATTATCCTGCATCATTGACAATGGAGATTAAATTGCTTGTCTGGTTTATATTTAATGAATTTACTGATCATCTTATTGTGGGATATTTCTCCTCAGTGGTGGACTGGGTCCATAAATATTGGTTGCCAGGAGACAAAAGGGGTTTACCTACAACTACAATGCTATCATTTAATTTTAATAATGAATAAATAAATTTAAGAAAAAATACATATGGAAAAAAGGTACAATTAAAATTTTTATGGAAAAAATGTGTATTTCTTAGAACCCAATCTGTCCTATTTACCCATAGCTGAGGGGGAAATAAATGGACTCTTACCTTTCCCAAGTATGTAATGAACTCGACTGGGATTTGAACTTGGTTCTCCGATTCTTTAATCTGAGCTGCTATAACATCACCGTGCCTCTTCTCACCCACCCACAAATGCTATCATTTAATTTTCATAATGAACAAACAAAATTTTTAAAAATACATTTCAAAAGAAAGGTAGAATTAAAAGTTTTGTAGTCAAAAAATGTGTATTCCTTAGTCATTACTGTGTACAAGCATTGTATATATTACTGGCAGGAGATACCAAATATAAATACAGAATGTTATAATTGACTATTTTATCTCTTTTTTAATTTTAAGTAATTGGTTGATATTTTTAAATAGTTTACTGCACAATTGATACATCAACAGATAGTTCAAAAGCACAATATGCAGTTCACTACATTAAGAGAAATCATTTGTTTTCACTTGATTGTGTGAATCTGCCAATAATTGCTTGTGTATCCAATTTATCTAACAATTCCTTTTCAATAAATAGCAACATATATGGTTTCAAATTCTCCTCAGTGAATTGCATATATGACTATAAAACACATTTTAAATATGAGGATTTTCGCAGTAGCAGTTATTTGTTTTCAGTTGAGATCATTTAATTGAGGAACCCTTTTTAATTAAGGTAAATAAATAAAAAAAATACATATGGAAAAAGGGTACAATTAAAATTTTTGTGGAAAAAATGTATATTTCTTAGTAATTACAGTGTACATGTACTGTACATATTATTGGCAGGAAAGATTCAAATATGAATACAGAATGCTATAATTGAATTATTTTTTTTTAATTTTAAGTAATTGGTTGATTTTAAAATAGTTTACTGCACAATTGACATGTTAACAAATAGTTCAAAAAGCACAAAAGAGTATTGTATGCAGTCCACTATATTAAGAGCAATCATTTGTGTTCACTTGATGATTGTGTGAATCTGCCAATAATTGCTTCTGCATCCAATTTATCTAACAATTCCTTTTCAATGGATAACAACATGTATGATTCCAAATTCTCCTCAGAAAGCAAATTTCTTAACCTTGTCTTTATGATCTTTAGCTTTGAAAATGTCCTCTCACATTGGACTTGAATAACTGATAGTGTGCAGATGACTTTCCTTTTTATTACTAAAACACCTGTCTGTGTTTGCTTCTTCATTGAATATTTATTTGATATATGGGGCTCATTCCATCAGGGGCCCACTTGCCATTGGGCAAGCAGACACTCTGAGCAGTCCATCACTGTTTCTCCTTGTTACTGAAGAATGAAATTTTCTCCCCATATGGCAATTTTTTTTTTACTTAAATTTAAGTTGCTTCCCTTACTTTACATAGATATTTTTCTACTTTTGAGATCCTGTGATGAGTGATTTTCAATAAAAAAACGTTTTTATTTTGCTGAAGCTGATTACCTAACTGAATATGTTCTAATAATGCATCCACTTTAATTTGAATCTCTTTAATTGGTTCAGTTTACCAAATCTTAACTTATATGAATTTCTGAATTTTTTATTCACAAATGCTACACTATAATAAAACAAGATGATATTTGGTTATGGATTGGAAGAAGTAATCTCATTTAATTTTAGCTGTTTTCACAGATTCCCAGACTATTAAGAGCTTTATCCATCTATATTTCTGAGATGAGCTATTGTAATTATTTACACTATTTACATTATTTGGACTGTTGTCCTCATCTTTGTTGTCATATTCATGTTTCGGCCATTGTATGTTCTGGCCTTCTTCAGGATCTGTCTATATATATGAGATGAGCTAGTGTAACTATTTACACTATTTACATTGTTCAGACTGTTGCCCTCATCTTTGTTGTCATATTCACAATGCTTCGGCAGTTGTACGCTCTATCCTTCTTCAGGTGATTGAAATTTCCAACCAGACCCTTTATGTTGTCATTTTAGTAGAATGTTCTAGTTCCACGTGCCATGTCTCTTCTGGATATTTCAATTTCAGTTATTTCCCTTTAACTCAACACTCCAAGTTATTCTGCTGTGGCTACATATTGAACATACAACTCTTTTTGGGTCAAGTCACTGGATTACCAATGCCTTTTTTTCCACTTGGTCATTTGTTTTTGAAATAAAGGGTTCGGTTTGAAATTAGAATCAACTGAAGAAGGCTGGAGTGTACAATGGCCAAAACATCATGAATATGACAGCAAAGATGAGGACAATTTAAATACAGTAAATGTTAAGAGCTTGTCCTGTTATAAAATATTCAAAATACCTGTAGATTAACTGAAGACTATTTTGCTTTCAATTCTTTCTTTCAAAGAACGTTCAAGAAGCCTTTTTGCCATTAACATTGTATAATATTGAGTTGGCACAAAGATTGTAGAGTTTTCAAACAGGTGTTGTTTGACTATGACATTTTTGACAGTTGACTGAAATTTATGACACAACATATATTCCTTGTTTTGGCTGAGAAGGTAACAACTTCTCTGATTGTTAACCATTAAAATTTGGCAACTTATGATTTAAAACATTATAAATGTCTTAAATTGCATCTAAAGCAGTAGTCCCCAATCTATTTTTGGCCATGTCCCACCTAAGCATCTCTAAAATCCTGATACAACCCCCCATGTGACATATATTTCTTATTTAAAATGTGGGTACCTATTCACATGGAGGAAACCTAAAAGGCTATTAACTTAAATTTCCTTAAGCAATTCTGACTGTATATATACAATAGTATTATCATTTAATTTTAGAATTTTTCCAGCATTTATAAAAATATTGTTATATATATATATATATATATATATGTATAGAATATATAGTACATATGTAATTATACATGCATATACATACACACAAATATTTCAACAAAAAAGCATTTGTAATGGAAAGAGCAATAACAGTCACTGGACTTGAAACTTATTTTCACTTACCCTTCAATCAATGAATGCTGAATTTTTTTATATAAGGAAACAGCTAATCTCTTTATTTTATTTTATTTTATATATATATATATATATATATATATATATATATATATATATATATGAATATATATATATATATATATATATGTATATATATATATATATATATATATATATATATATATATATACAAGTATAGGATTGGTGTATATGGAATAAATTCCAATAACCAAAAAATGCTATTCTTAAAAGTGTGCTCAATATGAGTAAAGCAAATATAATTTATTTGAAAATTATAACAGCAATATGTTATAAAATCACTACAAAAATAGCCATTTTGTTTTAACACTTCTCATGTCTTATCAAGTGATAGTGTTGAATGTAGAATAAAGGTTTTTATTGTAGTGATCCTATAACATATTTATGTTATAATTTTTTAATAATATATATATATATATATATATATATATATATATAGATAGATAGATAGATAGATAGATAGATAGATAGATAGATAGATATTTGTTTGTTGCTTTTTTATTGCATTTTATTAACCATTTCACCCCAAGCAAGGCAAGGTGAAAATGCCCCTAAGTTGCACATGGTTACTGGGAGTGAAAGAGAGTGAGAAGAAAGGGACAGAAGCTCAGGTTTCAAGAAGACAGAAGATGGCGATTGATGATGTATTTAAACTTTTGAAGAACACAGGTGGCAAAGAAGCAAGAAATCAGAAAAGTGTTCAAGAGATGAGAAATGCAAGAAAAGAAACTACTAAAATAGAACTTGTAGTTACATCTATCTATTACAACAGTAAAATGAGTAGACTTAGTAGCCAGTCTAGTAGTGCGCTTAATTTCGCACAGTAGAGGTACCAAAGAGTACAGCACATTATAAGAACTGCCATGAAAATATTTATAGAAAAGTGAGAGGGAAACTGTGTCATGGTGGTGGGAAATTGACTTAAGTCAAGATGCCAGGTCAAGGCCAATAACACTGCAGACTCTTCTGGATTTTGTCAAAAATCTCTAGATATATAACCAGAGCACCAGACGAGATATGGCAGCAATATTCAGTGCACAGATGAATGGTAGATTTAAAAATGAAAAATGAATTTAGGCAAGAAAAACTATCTGGCAAGGCATAGTGAAACCATATTTTGTTATAAACTAGTTATTAAACACCCAATATTTGCTCAAGATGGCATATCTGATTTGATCTAAACCAGTGGTGGTTTCCCCCCCTTTTTTTCTTTTCTTTTTTTTTTTTTTTTTACCCCAACTAAACATTTCTAAAATTCTCATCCCACACCCTGTGACACACAGTTCTTATTATTCAAAAAGTGAACTCCTATTCACACGGAGGAAGCCTAAAAGGTGATTAACTTAACTTTCCATAAGAACTTGAGACTTCATATATGCAATAGTATTATCATTTAATTTTAGAACTTTACAATATTTATAAAAATATTGTGTTACTAATATATATATATATATATATAATCAACTCTCCCGTCAAATTTGACGTATGAGGGTCAAGCAGATCAGTTCCTAGGAAACTGACAGCTCAGACACCAGCACATAAGATTTAATTATAGTGGTGAAGGTTTTGTGCAGAACCATCCATGCTTTTTGAAGGGACAAATACAGAGACCTGGTGCACTACGTGCCACAAAGTTCCCAAATGACCCTCTGCAGGTTTTGAATTGTTGTCCTTCTCTTAGACCAGTTACCATACAAGGTTATAGAACCCAGTCTGTCCTGCTATTTACCCATAGCTGGAGGGAGAAGAAGAGGATGTATACCTTTCTCAAGAGTATTAGCACATAAGTGAATGTAATGGATTTGACTGGAATTCAAACACGGCTCTGTGATTCCTCAATCCAAGACGCTATTCATTACTCCACTGTGCCTCCCATATATATATATAAATGTGAAAATGAGCTTAATGAAGAT
This sequence comes from Acanthosepion pharaonis, assembly GCA_903632075.3. Classification (NCBI taxonomy): domain Eukaryota; kingdom Metazoa; phylum Mollusca; class Cephalopoda; order Sepiida; family Sepiidae; genus Acanthosepion; species Acanthosepion pharaonis. The sequence goes on along the minus strand of CAHIKZ030001381.1, from coordinate 404,186 downwards.
AAGCCATATATGTGTGCGATTATGTACATATACAGATGTGTAAATAAATATTTATTTAATTTTTGGTGTAGACGAAACATTGCTCAATGTAGTTAAACAGAGGTATAAAGTATATATCAATAATTACACATATACTTATGTCTGCAGTACATCTCAAAGTTTCATGGATTTCCCATTTAATATTTAATTATTTAATATATATATATATATATATATATATATATATATAAAGGAGGCACAGTGGAGTAACGGATAGTGGTTTGGATTGAGGAATCAGAGAGCTGAGTTTGAATTTCATTTGGATTCATTACATTCACTTACATGCTCTAATTAAAGACAGAAAGGTTTAAAATTCTCCTTTCTTCACCCCAGCTATTGGTAAATGGCAGGACAGACTGGGTTCTATATCCTTGGATGGGATCTGGTTTAGGAGAAGGACAACTCTGAATTCAAAACCTTGTGGTATGTATTCAGCTCATCAAAAAGTGTGGTTGGTTCTGCACAAAGCCTTCACCACTATAATCAAAGCATATGTGTAGGTGTCTGGCTCTCAGTTCCTAGGAAGTAAATTGCTTGACCCACATATGTTGAAAAACCAACAGGAGAGTCCAGTATATGTGTGTGTGTGTATTATATACAGTACATACATAATTACACATATACCGCCATACATACAAATATTTTTATATATGCGTACTGTATATGTACTATGCAGGGCTTTTGAATTTAGTGGATGTGTGAAAAAAAAAAAGCAGGAGATTATTGGATCAGAAAATTGATAGAATCACAGATGAACTTGATATTTTTTTTGATGTTGGACAGCTTCACTTGTCACTTTTGCTATGTCAAGTAGAAGCTTGTTATCACTTCCAAAAATGCTCGTTATATTCATGATATCATAGACGCCAGAACTAGTAGTAATGCCTTCCAACAATATCCGCACTAGTAATACTTGTTCAAGTAGTAATCGCCAAATTGTATAATGATCAGAAGAGAATATTAGTAGAGTAGAGAGAGTGAATGTATAGCAATAGTGGATAGACGAGAAAAGTGAGCAGTGATCGTATAGTCATCACACTACTTCCTATTTATTCACTTCCTTTATTTAATAATAGAAATGCACTGGCAATCTAGTTTCAAACCATAGTGTTGGCAATGACACCTACTCTTATACAAGAATATTATCATTTGCATGTGACAGCACAAGTTCATAGCTTTGTAAACAGTAAATATTATGAAAATGTTTTTGTCATCAATACCAAATGGAAGAATAATATCCATAGACATTGTTGAGGGAGCTTACAGCCATATCAGGTTGAAACACTGGTTCTTGTATGATCACAGAAGTTAAGCAAAGTTGAGTCTGGCTAGTACCTAGATGGGTGACCACTTGGAAATACCAAGTGCTGTAAGCTTGTATATGTGAATAGTGTAATGGATAATGACTGTTGAGTTCCAATTCTGGTTGGGTTCATTATATTCACCTATGCAAAATACCTTTAGGAAAGGGATGAAACCACCTCTTCTCCCCTCCAGCTATGGGATAATTAGTAGGAATTGTTTCAGTAAATCATTATTTCCAAAAAAATCTTTCAATCTAAAAAGCTAAGGCAGAAATATTCATTACATGGATTAATGGTAGACTTACAAATTTGTGAAAGTTAACTTTTATCATTGAGATATGAAAGGGGTAAAACTATATTATTAAAAGAACTATTAATAAAATTCCATTATTCCTTGTAAAAACTTGAAAGAGCTTGGAAAACCTGCAACACTTTCATAAGTTAGCACAAGACAGGGAGGTTTGGAGAAAATAGATGATATATTTACAAAGTTACTGAAGATGAGAAATCATACTGATTTGCAGTGTGCCTTCAAGTAGAAACTGCTCTGGTGATAATGATGCTAATTGTGTATTACCAAGACACTGTTAGGTGGCTCTGCTAAACAGCTATCAAAACAGGACACTTCCTGTTTTCTCTTCTTTTTTTGTTCTTTCTTTTCATCATGCTGTAGTGACAACATCAACATGGGACCTGTCCCCAGGCATGGGGATATCTGTCTCCTGTGTGGCTGAACTTTTTCACACACACACACACACACACACACACACACACATGAGTGCATCACACACATATACTACTGTACTGTACTGATGCGGCATTCACTCTGGGCGGATTGAGCCGGCTTCTTCCTGTTATGAGAAGAAGATTCTTGGCATAAATTACAGAAGTAGGGTACCCAGGCCTACTCGGATAACGTTCTTGCTTGCCGCGGGATTCCCACAGACGCAGAGACAGGAACGACCAGAAGCCGCCGGTTACCGATGCAGACGCTCCTTGGATTTTCACCAGAGCCCTTGTTAGCGGCAGTGTGTGTCAGACCTGTCCGCCTTTGGTGGCCCTACCAGGAACGAAGTTCCGGGCGGCATAGCTCTGACACTACCGTTTACACCCCCCCCCCCACCGACTGTGAGGTAAGGGTTGGACACATATACAGACACACATGATTTCTAATTACTAAATTTTAATGTCTTCTTTCTTCCCAGATATATTTACATAGTATATCTTAGGGTGGGGATTTGCTTAGGTCGCTTATTTAATAGTTAGTCTTGGTTTGGGAAGATAATTAAGGCTATTTATTCGTTCAATGTTTAGATTGCTTACCGTAGTTTATTCTGTTATTTTGGCGCGGGGGGGTGCAGTTTTTAATTTATTTATTTACTTGGATTTATTATTTTTACTTGTTTTTTTTATGTATTTAGTGGTTTGTTAATTTGTTTATTATTTGTTTGGATCAGTTTATTCTACTTGTTTTTTTATATTATTTTATTTATTTGTATTTCCCATTCACGAAATAATGAATTAAAAAACTGGTTGCAAAATAACAGATTAAAGCAATCTAAACTGTTGTGATGACCATTCAGCGGACAGGTTGAAAAAAGGTCAAGAAGTTTCGTTTGTTAACACCTATTGAGGTTAGCATACTCCCGACTCTGTCTCTGTATTTGACACACCTACATCCGATTATAAACCTATTATTGAAAACCAACACTCGTGTTTACTTTGTTTATTATATCTTGCACGAGATATAACAGCTGGCGGCGAGGATTGTGCAACGTACTTACCTGAAAAAAAAATATATATATATATATCAGATTACGCTGAACGGATTTCGGAAGCAGATTCGCAAGTCAAAGATATCAGTTGACGCCGATTAGGATTTCAAAAGCGGAGTCACAAGTCAAAAGGAAACTTTTTGAAAAGTAAAAAATTTTTACTGTTAAATTGTGATTTGAAAAATATATATTGAACCGCGACTCAAATGCGAGCCGGTCTAATAATTGATTATTCAAGTAAAAATTACGGGTTGTAAAAAAAATATTACGGCTGTAAATTGTCTGTTAACCGTCTAAAAAAAAAAAAAAAAAATTTTTTTTTCTAAATAAAGTCAGGATGGAGCAATTAGTCGAAATGACTAAAATGCTGTGTACAAGCTTGCAACAGCAACAACAACAGCATCAAGAGTTACAACAACAGCAACAAAAACAGCATCAAGACTTACAACAACAAATACTGCAACAGCAAAAAAGTCTCGAAAAAATTCTGAAACAGGCGACTGGAGAAAGAAAAAATGCTGTTTTTTCTGCCGAAGGAATAGCAAATTCATTATCCGAATTTATTTATGAACCTGATTCGGGCATTACATTTCCAGCATACTTTAAACGTTTTTCAAACTATATTTACCAAGAGATGTCAACATTGGTCGGATGAGGAACGAGTAACATTATTAGTCCAGAAACTAGGGACAAACGAGAATAGGAAGTACTCAAACTTGATATTGCCCAGAAAGCCAGAAGAAGTTTCGTTTGAAGAAACTATAAGTATTCTGTCAAAAATATTTGACGAAAGGAATAGTCTGTTCCACACGCGATACAGATGCCTAAACGTCGTTAAAGCAGATAGCGAGCATTTTGTGACATACGCGGGAACAGTGAACTCTCTGGTTGAACAATTCAAGTTAGAAGAAATAACCAAAGATGTATTCAAGTGCCTAATTTTTCTTCAAGGACTAACTGATCCTAAATATAAAGAAATTAGGTCGAGAATATTAATAATGGTCGAGCAAGACTCGAAAATAACATTACAAAGGGTGACCAAGAATGCCAACGTCTCATAAACGTAAAAAGGGATAATACACAAATTGAGGAAAAAAGTGTTGCTAATGTTCGACACGTAAAAACTCAAAAAACTCCAAAAAAAAAAAGATAGAAAAATGTGAGACGTGTGGAAAAATAACCATACCAAAGACACGTGTTGGTACAAAAATAAATTCTGCCAATCGTGCGGAAATAAAAATCATACCAAAGACGTGTGTTGGTACAAAAATAAATTCTGTCAATCGTGCGGAAATAAAGGGCATAAATATTCGGTTTGCCGCAAGAAAAGGAAATTACAAGATGTAAGCCTGGTATTATCAGAAAAAGAAATTCAGAACGGTAAAAATAGAAAGTACGTAGATGTACGTATAAATAATCATACAATTACTTTCCTATTGGATTCTGGTTCAGACATAAGCATCATTGATGAACAAACATGGAAAAATATTGAAGACCTAAATTATCTGAAACCAAAAAAAAAAAAAAAAGAGGGGTTTCAGGAAAGAAATTAAACTTTAAGGAGAATTAAAGTGCGATATTTCGTTATGTGGCAAGACTGCAAAAAACGAAAGTGTATGTAATCCAAGGGATTAATTCATGTCTTTTGGAATAGACTGGATAGTACTCTTTGATTTGTTTGAACTCCCGATTAACTCATTTTGCAACGTAATAAACAGTGCAGAAAAACAAAAAAGTATTAAAATGAAAAATTCATGAATGAATTAAAAAAAAGAATATCCCAGAGTTTTTTTCTGAGGGATTGGGTTTATGTACTAAGACGGAAGTCAAATTTGAACTCAAGGAAAATGTGAAACCAATTTTTAAACCTAAGAGAAACGTTCCTTTTTCCTCCTTAGACACAATTAATAAGAAATTGGAAAGGCTTGAAAAAATGGGAGTGATATCTATGGTTGACCATGCGGATTGGGCCTCGCCCACAGTTTATGTTAAGAAGAAAAACAGAAAAATAAGAGTGTGCGCAGATTTTTCAACAGGGTTAAATGATTGCCTTAAAAATCAGTTATCCACTACCTTCACCAGAAGATATTTTTTCAAAATTGAATGGTGGGAAGATTTTTTTTCAAAATCGACCTGTCTGACGATACTTGCAGATTAAAGTGAGTGACGAATGCTCAAAATATTTGTGTATAAATACACATAAAAAGGTATTTATAAGCTAAATAAACTTCCTTTTCGGCTTAAAGGTCGCCCCAGCTTTGTTTCAACAGGTGATGGACACTATGCTGGCAGGCCTTGAGTTTGGTACCGCCTATTTAGATGACATTCTAGTCAAAAAGTAAGAATGTTTAAGAACATAAAACGCACATCAGAGCGATATTCAAAAGACTAGAAGATTTTGGCTTTAAATTAAGCCACGAGAAGTGTAAATTCTTCATGGAAAGAATTACATACCTCGGGCAGGTAATAGACAGTGAAGGCAGGAAACCGGACCCACAGAGAGCCGATGCAATTAAGAACATGCCTGCACCCGACACAGTTGCGAAACTACAATCGTTTCTGGGGTTGGCACAATATTATGCAATCTACATACCTAAAATGTATGATTTAAGAGCCCCCCTTAACGAATTGTTGAAAAAAGACAAGAAATGGTTTTGGTCAAAAGATTGCGAGACGGCTTTTCAGAAAATAATAAAAAAAAAACGCCTACTCTCAGATCTCGCTTTAGCACATGATGATCCTGAGAAAGAGATCATTCTGGCAACTGACGCAAGTTTGTACGGAGTGGGTGCTGCACTGCTACACAAATATGAAGATGGCACTACTAAACCGATCGCGCACGCGTCGAGGACTCTTCTTCCGGCTGAAAAAAATTATAGCCAGATCGAGAAAGAGGCTTTGTCGATTGTGTTCGGGGTTAAAAAATACCATCGCTTTTTACATGGTAGATCATTTGTACTTCGAACGGACCATAAACCGTTACTTACAATATTTGGAGGTAAAAAAAGGCATTCCTACGCATACAGCTAATCGCTTACGGCGATGGGGTGTAACCCTGCTTAATTACCATTTTAGGATGGAATACGTCAAATCTAAAGAACATGGGCATGCAGATGGATTGTCAAGGCTGATTCCAAAAAAATGAAGAAATGTTAGAAGAGACGGTTATAGCAGCATTAACTGAGGAAAAAGAAATATCAGGTCTCTTGTTAAATACAATCAGGGAATTGCCGGTAACTTTGGACCAAATAAAAAAAGAAGCAGAAAAAGATCACTATATTGTGAAATTAAGGAACCAGACGAGATGGAACAAAAAGACAGAAAAAGGAACTCAGATTTCACCTTTTTCAATTTGCGACAACACGTTGATGTACGCAGATAGAATTGTTATACCTCAATCTCTACGTACAGATATGCTGAAAGAATTTCATACCGGTCATCCTGGAATGTCTCGGATGAAATCACTCATGCGTGGTTACGTATACTGGCCAGGAATGGACAAGGATATTGAAAGGTTTTGTAAGACTATGTAGAGGTTGTCAATTGGCTGCAAGGGCACCTCCGGTCAAAATGAATCCTTGGCCGAAAACGGATTTGCCGTGGGCACGTCTACATATAGACTATGCTGGACCAATTAATGGGTACTATTATTTGATATTGGTGGACTCTTTATCGAAATGGCCTGAGGTAGTCAAGTGCAAGCATCCTACATCTAGGAACACCATCAGTGCATTGGATGAAATTTTCAGTCGTTTCGGGGTTCCCAGGACATTGGTTAGCGACAATGGTACAGCGTTCACAAGTATGGAGTTTAAGGATTTCTGTACTGCCTTAGACATTGAACACATAACTACACCAGTGTGTCATCCCAGGTCGAACGGTCAAGCCGAGAAATTTGTTGACACCTTTAAACGTGCTTTACGTAAAAATAAAGGTATGGACACGGAAGAAAGAACTATTCAGAAGTTCTTAGCAATCTATAGGGTAACTCCTAATGAGAACAACGATGCGAAAATGTCACCGGCGGAAATTATGTTCGAAAGGAAAATTAGATCAATTTTCGATAGATTGTTACCCTATCAAAACAAAAAAGTTGCTAAGAAAGAGGAAAAAGTCAACATAAAAAAATACACTTCAGGAGACAAAGTTTTTTTTTTAAATTTTAAAAGTGGAAAAAGCTATTGGATGGATGGCATAATCCAGAAAAGGATTGGTAAAGTGGTCTACACGATTAAAAGTAAAAAATTTACGTGTAAAAGACACATCAATCAGATTAGACCACGATATGGTGAAGAAAGTGAAAAAAAGCGAAGAAGAAATTCCGATGGAAGTGTTATGCGATGCTTTTAACATGACACTACCCAATAGTGTATTTGAACCTGTATCTCATGGACCAGCCTTACGGGCTGAAAAGCGGAAATTATCTTCGCCAAAAAGGATCTAATTGTGACGACTAAAAGAAGGAGCACACAGGAAAAAAACCAGTGGAGCGTTTTAGTCCGGATCCAAAAAGAAGACGACATTAGAAGCAGAAATTTTCAAAAGGGAGAATTTCAGCTTCGGGGGGAAGGTGTTGTGATGATATAACCCAACTTCCCCATTCACGATAATGGACGGACTGGTTGCCGATTAAGTACGACCACAGCGGACAGTCAAAAAACACCTATTGAGGTCTTCCCGTTTGTTAACACCTATTGAGGTTAGCTTGCATATAACATAAACCGAATAAATAGCCTTAATTGACTAACTGTCTCTGTTTTTTACTTTAATAAAACATAAAAAACCAAAAAGAATAAATAATACAAAATGAAAATGAAAAACAAATAAATTAACCCAAATAAATAAATAAACAAACAAGCTAAAAATAACCATCAGAATAGATTATAAACCACTATTATTGTTAGGAAAATCCAACATTTGCGGCCTGATTTTTGTAAGTTTGACTTCAATATTCACTTATATATATATATATATATATATATATATATATATATATATACAGAGAGAGAGAGAGGATGAAAGAGAGAGATAACTTGAATTTAATGTATAGGGGCAGCAGATCATTATTCAAACATACATTATTAAATATAACAGATAACAATTATTATGTTTGATCATGAGCCATTCTAAACTTCATATGGTTGCCTTAATTTCAGGAGAAAATAAAGACAAAAATCTACTATTCCATGACCATTATTGTTGCATAGCAATCTTCTTTGTCAACATAACAGAATATCATCTTTGATGGTGAATATCTTTGTTTAAATGTACATATAATCACTCGGATGATGGCTCACATGCACCAAAAGCTTAGATCAAGGAACAGCATAATAAAAATATCCAAATGTTGGACAATTTTTGTCTTTATTTTCTCCTGAAATTAAAGGAACCATACAAAGTTTAGAATGGTTCATGATCAAACATAAAAGACATTCATTGTCTGTTATATAAAAAAATAAATTTATATATATATATATATATATATATATGTGTGTGTGTGTTTCTTGTTGCACCAAATGTTATTTTAGTCAGTCGATACCCATATTTCAGTAGATACCTCTATTTTTAAACAGACTGAATTACATCTACCAGCCTTTACATTTTCACTCATCTAGGTATTTGGTATCATCAGCAAAGTTAGCTGACTGACCTCTCCTTTAGAATGCTGGTGTTATGGTTAATGAGGTGTTATGGAGTGACACTTTTCAGTGATTTAAGAAATAGTTTTATTTTATTTATTAAACTTTGACGACTGTGACAACAGCGCCCACCCAAAACAGCAGAGCTGGGAAAAAGCCATATTTAAAAACAGAAGTAATCATTATATTTTTTCTAAGTAATTTTTCTACCCGTCTGGATTTAGATTATCTGTTTTATGTGTTGTTGATTCTTTTGTTCCTGCCTACGCATCAATTGAAAAGCAGATGTGAAATTACTTCATAAAAGAATCAGTTCATCTGCTAGCTTTCCTAATTGCATGAGAGAGCTGTGATGTACAGTGGTTTAGTTATGCCCCTTGATTGCCTGTCCCTAAGATTCAAGTAGGGGGACCTAGAGGGCCAAGTACTGAGAAATGTGAAAAAGGAAGACATTTTAAATATGTAAAAACAGATGAAACATGAAATAAACACTTTATTCAAATTATATAAACTAAATCTTTATTTCACTCGTTGATTGGATGACTTTCCAATATGGATGTCTGGGGTTGTTGCACCTTCTGCCTCCATTTTTACATGCTAGAAGGAAGGCACTTTATTGTCTTTGTATAGATATGCTATATAATAATAGAGGCCAGTATATCCAGACATTTAAAGGGATTATTCATATGAAAAAAGTGTTGTTTAATAGTGTGATATCGAAGATGAGAATACAGTATTATTGTTTGTTTATTTGGCTGTACAAACTATATTTCTTCATATATATATATATATATATATATATATATATATATATATATTATTTTATTTTTTATTTTTACACCTATACTGTAACACTGGTAGTGTAAAAAAAAGCCAGATGATGCAATTTGAAAATAAAAATATATTATGCAAACTGATATCTGGGAAAAAATCACTAAATAAGAAAAGACTAAAAACAACCGTACTGCTTGAAGATAATCAATCAGCACTGCAATGTCTAGCCAAAAGAAAAAACACCAACAGAGTTATCTAGGCAGATATGTAAAAGTGCTCAATACACTAAGTAGAGCAAAATTAGAATACTTAAATAGCCAGAACCTATCTACCTAGTTTTCACCTACCAGATATTCAAGATAATTCTGACTAAAGAGGGTTGGCCCAAACAACATTTTATTGATAAAGCAGCCACCAGAAAGAATAAAAAATTAGCATAAAAAACAAACCCACAATCTAATTGCCAAGTAACTAGGCATTTTTTATACCTACAACCATTAAGTATTTCAGGTCTTTGGTTGAGTAATTCATTAGGGTTATTGTAAGAAGCTGTAGTTAATTTTTTCTCCATACATAGGAGGCAATAACTGTCAACAGCCTTATATTTACAGCATTTTCTACTATCTCCCATTTTAATATAAGATCTATACTTTGTTTCTTTTTAATTTCCCACACATAGATAAACTAGTTGTGTGTCTGTATATTTTGTGTGTGAAACTACTTCTATGATTGTAATATCTTTTTTTGAAAGCTCCTTTGGTAGAACCCATATATACTTTTTTTTTACCATTACTAATATTATTATTACTACTATTATTGGGTCTGCTACTATAAACCTCCACCTTATATACTATGCATTCATATTGGCATCTGCCCTTAAGGGGACAAGTGGCCTTATTAATGCAGTTCCATTTGCGGAACTCAATATGTTGTTTATTTTTGAACCAGTCTATAGTTGTTACTAAAAAAATACAGACTGGTTCTGCAGCATAAAAAACAAACATAATTTCCAATTTATACAATTAGACTTAAAAGAAACCTACCCTTTTATAACAGAAACCATGCTAGTTAAGGCCACCACCTTAGCTTAAGAACAAATAAAAATAAACAAAATCAAAATCAATATTGTTAAACACTCCCTTAAATCACTACTATTCAACAATGAAGATGCATGGATAAAGAAAGAAGGGATCTTTGACACTACAATGGGAAGCTTTGATGGGAAGCAGAGATCTGAAAACTCATAGGTATATATTTACTACATGAACTAAGTAAAATAACAGAGAGAAATGATACAGGACTCTACAGGGATGATGGTCTCAGAATCTTAAGAGACTATAACAAACAAAACACAGACAAAAATAGAAAAGCAATAATAAAGATTTTCAAAAATATGGGATTCGATGTAGACATAAAAACTAACCTAAATGAAGTAGATTTTCTTCAGCCTAAGATAAACATATAAACCATACAGAAAACTAAAAGTATAAACCACTGTATATACATACATCTTTCAATCACCTGCCATCTATAATCAAGAACATACCAAAATCAATTAATTGCAAGCTTTCTGGCAATTCTTCCAATGAAATCATATTCAACAAAGCTAAGAAAGACTATGATACAGCGCTGAAAGATAGTGGATTCCCAGCAACACTCACATACACACCACAGAGGACAAAAAAGAAGGTAACAGGAAAAGAAACATCATATGGTTCAACCACCATACAACAAAAACATAAAAACAAACATCAGAAAAATATTCATCAAACTCTTATACAAACACTTTCCTGATCTAGCACTCTCCACCAAATATTTTTACAAAAACACAGTAAAAATCTGCTACAATTGCACTGATAATATGACACAAATAATAAAAAAGCACAACAGGAAAACTATTAACAAATCATTTACACAAATTAAACCCATGTGTAACTGCAGAATAAAGAATGAATGCCTCTTAAATGGTATCTGCTTACAAAACAATGTTATATACTAAGCCACAGTAAAATCATCACATAATGAAGAAAAAATATACATAGAAGTAACTGAAGGACCCTAGAAGCAATGAAACTATGCACACAAGACATCTTTCACAAATAGTAAATACGCAAGCAGCACAATGCTTTCCAAGCATATGTGGGAAATTAAAAACAAAAAGCAAATCACACCAAAAATATCATGGAAAATAAGGAAAAGATCAGCCTACAACAATTAATCTGAAAACTGCAAACTCTGCTTAGAGGAAAAAATAACTATAATTACCTTCCCAAACAAAAACAAACTACTAAATAAATGATCAGAACTCATCTCAAAATGCAGACACAAAAATAAATTTTTACTATGTTACTTAAAAAAATGAAAACTGAAAAGAATTAATAAAAATAAAAATAAATAATCCAAAACAAGTAAAATAAATTAATCCAAATAAATAAATAAAGTAAATAATAATAAAATTAGCAAACCACTTCTGCCAAAATAACCATTAGAATAGGCTACCTACAATGCACCACTGACCTGTATGCATAAATAGTCGAGAAAAACACAACGCATCTGGCCTGATTATTGTGTTTAGCATGAAATAGTCTGTCACCTCTGAATGTTGACTTCAACGCTCACTTTAATATTTATTGAAAAAACAAGGAAGCAATAAAGTTATAAATAGTTTAATTGCAGATTTGTTATTCATCAGTTAAAAGCATATGTATTTTGATGGTTGGCTAACACTAACTCTATTTGTATAACATGGTATTATGGTGTTATCTTGACATGTGACAAATAGAACATTATTTGTCACCATTACTGAGTGATAATTTGGGTAGGTTTTGTTTTTTTCAAAGACACTGCAAGTAACATTCTAATTTTCTTAATTAGTTTTACATGCAATTCAATATTATGTGTTTTATTAAAAATAATTTTTATATCAATTTTTGTACATTATAAAAATTTTATTTTTTATTAATATTAATTTTTAGTGTAATAATGTTTAATTGTATAGGTTGTTTTTTTTGTCTATGTTCTTTTGAGAGAAGTGTATTTTTAAGAATGTTTTGTGTAAAAAATTGTTACATTTATATCTCTTTTTTGGCTCAGCAGTTAAAAACTGCTAAAATTATATGAAAGATCTATTTCAAGTTTATGGAAGATTATTTTTTCCACACATACTGACCAATGACAGATGTAGTCTCAAACCCTAATAAGAACCTGAATGGGGGATTTCTGTGATCGTCTTTTCCCAAATAAATAGAACTCAGATCAGTAGATAATAGGAGAAGACATTTTGACAGCAAGGGGACAAAGCAAATTGATATCAAGGAAGAGACTGTCAAGAAGGCACCAGTTACCAGGCAACTGTAGAGAGCCTTGACATTCACAAGTAAAAATTCTTCTGCAATTGAACAACAAAGAATAAAAAGAATTCAAAGAAATTTTCCGAAGCACAAACTGTGAATTTGTCAGAGTTAACGCCTCCTTAATTGCCCAAATTGTTCACTAGAGGACGCTCTCCATACGCTATAAATACTGGGCCATTTCTGCTTCGTTCTCTTTTTTATTTCTTCATTTTCAGCAAACACATCTATAATGTAAGCTCTTGCTATGAACATTACACACACATACATGTAAGTACGAACATTCACCAAAATACAAACACTTTATGTTCACGCACACCTGGTACATTTGTCCTGCAAACAATATTTGGTGGACTCATGTGAGTCTGGGTAAAAAATGAGGCAAAACATGGAATTCAAACAACCAATAATTAATAAATATATTAACATGACATGTTAGAGAAGGATAAAGGAAGAAACAAAGTTGAAGTTATGAACAGTTCAATACAATCTTTAGTCAGTGTCTCCGAAGTGCAGACATCTAACGTCTCTATCAGAGTGAAAGGAAGTGTGTCTTGCCACTCCAAAATTGAAAGAGAAAAGGCGAAAAGTCTTTCAAATATCTCACCACCTGTAATTATCATCAGAGAGCAGTAATCCTACACGCTATTAATTTTGACATAATTTCAACATTTTGATTATTTTTTCTCATACAATTTTAATATTATCTTTTTTATTAGAAAAATAAATAATTTTGTAATGGAAGCCAAATTGACTTCTCAAAAACTCCACAGAAATGTCTCTTGCACCAGTTTTATGTCAAATTGGGCATGTGGGCAGAAGCTCCATCTTCAGTGAAGACATAGTGACGTTTAAATGTGGTTGACACTTAGTGAAACATATCTTTCTCCAACATTTGCTGGTAAACTCTGCTATTCACTTTTGCTCTTTCAATGTACATCGAAGATGATTTCAAATTATCAGAAACAATATCAATTCAAACCATGATACCAGTAGGTTTCTTTCACTTGAAATGTGTTCTGCCACCTTCAAGAATGTTTCCTGGTTAAGAAGCATTGGTAGTTGACCACAGCCTTCACAGGGAAAAACTCCTTACCCAACCAAACAAAGATTTTTTCTCCAGAACATTGCATTTCTTTCAACATTTTCTTTCTACTGCCAAGCCTTTTTTGCTTGGAGGCACTCCAGAGGAGCTGTTCTTGGATCTTGTATGGTTTTAACCCTAAATCCTTATCCACAATCGTCTTTAGCAACCGATCCGAAAAATCCAGATCTCTTGCCATCTTCCTTGAAGTTTTGGTTAATGAAAGTTTATAGCCTGAAATTTTGTATTTAGTGACAATATTTTATATCAGTCTATATTTCTGAGATGAGGTATTATGTACATTATTTACATTATTTGGACTATTGTCCTCATCTTTGTCGCCATATTTATTACAACGTTTCGCCCTTTGTATGCTCCTTCTTCAGGTGGTTGGAATGTCGAACTTAACCCTTTATTTCACTTACTGGGGTAGACTGTTCTAATTCCATGTGCCATGTTTTAATGGATGTCAGTTATCAGTTATCTCCTGTTAATTTCCCTCTGAAAGTTCTCCACTGCCTTAACCAGGTATTGAACTCATACTCTTTGGGTCCTGTCACTGGATCTAACCAACACCTTTATCCACTGTGCCATGTGTCCTTGAGGACATCTGTGTATGAATTTCTGGGAAAAGAAAGGGTTAAGTTCGACATTCCAACCACCTGAAGAAGGCCGGAGCGTACAACAGCCGAAACATAATAAATATGGTGACAAAGATGAGGACAATAGTCTGAATAATGTAAATATTTTATATATATTTACAATTCAAAATGGCTACTCTTTATCTTCACCATAGCTTTTAATCTCTTCTCAACTTAAGTGTATGACTTCACCACCTCCTTGCTCAAATTGTATCATGATGTCATAAGAGCTTCTTTCAAGTCAAACACACTTATATATGAGATATGTGAAACATCATTTCCCAATATAGGCCACATCACAATGTCCATAGGATCAATGTAATTTTTTTTAAGTACTCAGTAATCTTAAAAAATTAAGAAAATATTCTCCATAATCTAAAGTTTGATTGAATTTTTAGGCATGTATAGGTATATATATTTATTTTTATATATATATATATATATATATATATATATATATATATATATATATATATAGTGGGGGGAAAAACAAATATTTGTACACATAGAAATTTTTAATAAGCAAAATACCTAGCTATATTTCAAAACTAATTCAAATTGATTGGAAGGAGTATTATTTTTTGCTAAAGTAACTGATTTCAGTGTCATTTTTACCAATTGTTTATGGCAGTGTAATTCTCTTTATTAAAAAATCTTCCAAAAATAAAATATACTTTTCTGAAACTTTATTTGAGGAATATTAGCTTTTAATGTATAATTAATCTGATTTGACAAAAAAACTATTTACTTTAAGTTTAAAGTATCACAGGAATACATTTTTTAACACAGCAGTAGCTGTTCTGTCAAACATGTTGACATACTTGACAGATTGATGACTGATTAATGTTTATCTAATGTCGTTCTATGGAGGCCTTAACTGTAAAATGTAATTGAATATAACGCGAGTGGATTTTATATATAATTTTTAAGTATTCAGTAATTTTAAAAATTAAAAATTTATTCTCCATAATCTAATGTTTTATTGAATTTTAGATATTTTCTTGCTTTAAATTTAGTATAGTATTCACTCTTATTTTCTGATAATGTTGTGTATGATCATCCTTATATACAAAAATTGGCACATTTATACATATACAAAAAATTCAAAATTCTTTTAAAAATATTTCTGTTTGATGTTTTGTACTAATATTTTCAGTTTATGATTAATAAATACTTTTTACTTAATAATAATATTATGTAAAAGGTGAAATTAATACAGAATTTTAAAAAATCTAAAATATTAAACTTTTTAATTCAAATTTTAAAAAAATGAAACAATTCTTGTAAAAATTCATTATTCATCAAAAAATGTTTTTCTTAATATATTTTATTTATAAAAGCAATTAAAAGCTTTTCTAATTAAACAATGTCATAGTTTTACTGCATTTTTTATTTTATGATTCTGAGGTGATTTTTAGTAAATGATGTTTCCGTTTGACAGAAAGCAAATTGATGATTTAAATTCTTCAAGGAATTCTGCTTTTGATAAATATGAAGAGGGTGGAATTTTAATTTCTTGAAATTTCCTAAATTTAAGTAAAAGGGGGTAACAGATGTAAAAAAAAATATTTTTACCAAGATTTTCTAGAAACAAAATGTTACTCATTTGCAAGAAGATATTTAACCAAAATTTTGAATGTACTGGTAAGGATTTAAGAATTTAATAAAATTATGAAAAATACTTTGGTCTTTTATCTTAATAATAACATAAACATTTTGAGGATAAACTTTGTTTTTATCATGTCTGGGTCCTTTTTCATCATGGTATGCTCCTTTTTAGTGAATTTTGGGAACTACTTTTTTATTTTATTTTTATTTTATTTAACAATTTAAAAGAGATTAACAGGAAAGGAAAAATGTCAGTTCGTATTTGTTTCATGTAGAGTTTATAAGTGACTTACTGTGTAAATTGAAAGTTCTTTCATTGAGCAGCATGTGTTAGATTCATTGAGCAGCTGTATGTGTGTGTGTGACTGCCAACCGGCTGGTTTGAAACAGCTATCAAAACTGCTATCCAGACAACATATAACATTTTTTTTTATATCTAACTGGCTGTCAAGAGAGGCAAGAACTTTTTGTGTGTGAGCGATTGCTGTCAGTGTGTAGATGGTTTGTGTGGGTGTTTGCTTGTTTCTCTGAGCTGCTGTTTGTCAATTATAATAATTGGAAAAAAAAATTGTTCATGTGTATGCTATTTAATAAAGTTTTATTTTGTAAAATTAGGGACAATGTCCTGACAGATATAGCATTATTTAAAAATGCATACATCTGTTTGTGATTTAATTACAAAAATCGTTTTTTAAAAAAATGGGAAAAAATATTTTGCCAAACAATTCCTATTCTTTATTGAAAATGTTTTCTTAAAATAAAACATATGAAATGTATATATACATTTATTCTTTATTTGAGAGAAATCTTTTTCGTAAAATGAAAACATATTTTTGTAAGAAAATATTAATGACAGAAGTACATTTTCAAGACATATTTGTAAATAAAAACTAAGTACAGATAACTCTGTAAAAAGTCAGGGATCGATTTTATACAGTATTTATATTATGAACAGAAAGCCCCTCTAAAATGATAAATCAATATTTTTCCATTCTGAATAGTCTTCTTTTTTAATCATTTCATCCCAAACAAGGTGATAATGCCACTAAGACACAAAGGGAAGTGAAAGAGAATGAAACTATTAGAATAGAACTTATGGTTACATCTAGGTAATTCAATAGTAAAACAATGAGACCTAATTGCCAATCTAGTAGCAGACTTAACAGATTGCGACAACTATGAGGGAGATGTGATTTAAATATACTTTAATGTTTAAAAAAAAATTATTCATTATTATTATTGTTTAGGCAATAAGCATTATAACATAGCACAAATAGCTATATTCTGGAAAAAGGAATTTTCAATAATATACGCATTTTTTACATATTTATGGTTATTTTAAAACTTTTATCAAAAACAACATTCTTGTACATGTAGTTATAGATAATATACATTAATTTTTTTAATTAATAACTATTTGTGCTCAGTTGTTGACATTAATAGCTATCTGCTGATGTGTTAAAATTTTGGAATGATGCAATGATAAAAATTTATATTTTGTCTCTCTAATAGGTGTTGCAATTTGTAAATCAATGTGGTGGAGATTGCCAAGGAGGAAAGCTCATCAGAAGAATTACCATGAAAACATTTATAGAAATGACAGAGGGAAAGTAAATGAAGTTGTGACGCCAGATCAGGACTGATAATATTACAGACCCTTATTGGATTTTGTAAAGAATCTCAAGATATATAGCAGAAGTACCAGACCAGATATGGCAGCAATGTTCAATGCACAAACAAATGGCAGGTTTATAAACGTGTAAGCCGGATTCTGACAAGAAAAGTTGTTTAGCACACTACAGTGAACCAACTTTCCTAACAGCAGACCTAGCAATTGATTCAATATAATTGTTCTCTTTGTGTCAGTAGAAAATGTGAAATCAAAAAGCACAATGAGCTGCTCTCCTGAAGGTTAGCATCAGCCATACTGATGGAAAGCAATAAAAAGTTTATCTGTAGTGATTAAAAGAGAGCAGTTTTGTTTTGAAAGTGTGAAAATTTACAAGTCATTTCTTGCCCCAGTTAACAACTGATTGGAGGTCATTTTTAAGAGCAACTGCCAGCTTCACTTTGTCATACCTATCGAATTTATCATCAAGACAGGAGTAAATAGTTGTGTAATCCGCATGAATACCTAATTGAAATTACTGATGACATTGAAAATTTTGTTGATGAAGATAAGAAACAACATAGGTTGAAGCATAGAGCCCTGATGGATCCTCACATTAATCTGAAATGATCTACAAGCATGTCCATTCAAAATGACCTTTCTTACATAATTTGTTAAGAATGATTGGATTAAAATATTCATCCAGAGACACTGTGAGCCTTTGAGTTTGTGGAGAAGCTTTCAGAACTATTTGGAGTCTATCTGTATATTATATAAAGGGAAGCTTGAAAGTGATTTTTGGAGTTGACATTACACTGCTACTACATGAATTCAGGTCACCTGGGTCCTAAATAAAAACGATGCAGAAGAATTTAGACTACCTATTGGCACTGACAATAATTGAAACAACCTAGTCACTCCCACCTCAAAGAAACATCTTCAGCTGGTGTGGTTAATCTAACTAAACCTTCACTGTTACCACAAGAAAAAGAAACCATAAACTTTTGTCATAAAAAAATGCGTACCAAATTTGTTTTTGAAAACTATTCAGAGAAATCAGTATTTACCCATACCCCTATGATAATGTTGGGTTTAATGTGGGACACCCGAGTGTGTATACCTGGGCCAGGGCCCAAAATTGCCCAGTCCCTGCAACTATTGGTTGTGCTAGCATCGATATGACTACCAATCCCTCTCTTTAGTGCAATGATGGGGGTACTATTGTGGGCGGCTGTTCCCCGGGACAGGGCACCTCTCAGTATTTTTTTCCTTAGCTGCATCTCTTTCATGGACAGACACACAAACTAAGTTGCACTCTGTCCAAAGACAGACGCAAAGCATTTCTGAGAAGTATTTCTCTTTTTTTTCATTTTATTTAGTTTTCTTTTTTGAGAGCATTTCTTGTGCAGCAATATAATTTTAATTGTAAAATGGCATGTTTCGTTTTCATTGTTAAGTTTATAATTAATTACATGTTACTGGCCATTTCTAGGCATACAAAGCACTAAATTTGTGTAATTCTTTTTTATGTGTTAAGAATAAATTTTATTATTTTTAAACTCGGCTTGTGTCATCTGTCTCAGACATTTATTTGTTTTTTGAACTATTTTTTTCATAGGATGTTTTTACTAAAAAATCCTAAACAAAAGTTATAAAAAATAATCCCTATTTTTTACAGGTGGACCCGTCTTCTTAAATAGTACAGTACTTTTGAGTTTTATTCTTTTCTTTCATACTAATTATTCTGATTTTAAAAATTATTAAATTAAAAAGAAGTGTGACAAAAGGTGTATGTGTATGGGAGGGGGTTGATAAAGATTTATTTAAATAATTTATGCTGTTGATTGCCATCACAAAATTATTGAATTATTTTCTTTTTGAACTTCTCCACTAAAAATAATATAACAGTTATAAAAATGGAAAACAAATTCTTTTGAAAATATTCAAAATAGAAAATGGCATAAACTTTACATTTTTCGATTCTTCAAAAAATATTTTGCATTTTTCTATTCTTTAAAAAGCATCTTATAAAAAAAATAAATAAAAAAAGGAACAGCTATTTGTTCAATTTAAAAATCATATTGAAAAAGTAAAGTCCAAGTCATTTTATTTTAATATTGAATGTAGATTTTTTTTTCTCCAGTCTTAAAAAAGATATTTTTTATTTAAATTAAAAGCCCTAACACTCAGCAAAAATAATGTTTTGAACTTTATTAAATTATTTTTAGTAAGGTTCTGGACGAATTTTCAGTATATTTGCCGTTGACATATTGCATAATTATTTTTTTTTTTTAAGTGAAAATTAATTTCTTTATAAAATAAATGCCCCTACCATTTTGGTTCATATATCAAAACTGATCCCAAAAAATATTTTCAGAAGGTTTTCTTATATAATGAGCGATTTGACATAAAATTCATTCATTAATTAATAATTGTTGAAAATTTCATTTAAATTGGATAATTTCCTGATTTTTAGTAAATTTTTATAAACTAGGGTTAGAGACCATTTCTTTTCCTTTCATTATCAAAAGGACGCACGCAAATAACTTTTCTTTTCAGTCTTCATTGAATGAATAGTTTAAAAAAAAAAGACGTTGCTCACACATGAAATAAAAAAAGAGACAAGAAACGTGTTCGTAGAAATTAAGTTAATTTGATAAAGAGGGTCGATCCTTCATGTGGCATAATAGAATTAGAATCTATTATTCAAGCTGGTCATTTTGGGGTATGGCCACTGATTTTTCCTTTGCTGATATGAGGTTGTGGCTCATTCAGTAAAGCTTCAAACCTGTCTGTCGTGCAGACGAATTTGATGATTATTTAATTACGAATATTTCACGAATTATTCAATTTTAAATAAAATACAATTAATATATCACAATTTATTAAGGTCATTGACCTTATTTGTAGTTGTAACAGAATATTCTGTCCTGTTTTTCAAAATAAATTCGCTTTGTAACAGTTGTAAACAAATCTCTAAGAAGACCTTTTTTAGGGGTCACAGTAGCACTGACCTAGTTTCAATCTTACGTTCAAAAATGTTCTCTGTTCATTTATTCATGGATTTATTTTATGAAGAAGGAAGATACCTTTCTATTTTTGTCATGTTTTGTTAATTTAATTTATTCTCAAATTAAAATTGCTGCTTCTGTGAGTTATATTTTTCCAGGTCTGGAACTTCGACTTACGAACATTCGGCTTGCAAACTTCTATTCATACGAACGACCATTTCCGTGTGTCCAGTTTTCTTAATAATAATAATTGTTGGCATTAACGTGCCTACTTCTGGCACCCCACGAACAAGCCTGACCATTTGTAACCTCATTTTACTGGGGGTTTTTTCTCGTCACTGCACCGTGTGAGTAGTATTTAAATTTTTCGTCCTACTCCGACGTTGTACCATATTTTACGAACAATAACATGATGGATTCCATGTCGGTAGCGGCGGAGACTCTGGTCTCATTCTGTGAAAGTAAAGTTAACCCTTCTATTGTTTCAACTGCCGGTAATGTATCAGTCAGTGGCCGGAGATTGGCTAAGAAAAGACGAGCCATAACAATGGAGACAAAGGTAGCAATCATAAAACAAGTGGAAAACGGTAACAAGATGACGAACGTTGCACGTGTTTACGGCTTGAACCGTTCGACAGTGTGTACAATTCTTAAGGACAAAGCAAGGATTCTGGAACACGTAAAACATTCCATACCCATGCGATCTACTATAATTAGTAAAAAAAGAGGGAAACTTCATGATGAGATGGAAAATATTTTGTGCTTATGGCTACAAGACGAGAATCAACGTCAGGTGCCCCCGACCCAAATAGTTATTCAAGAGAAAGCGATTAGTATTTTTAAAGAACTAAAAAATAAATACGGAGAAATTGCAGCCGGTGAGACTTTCTCTGCAAGTCACGGCTGGTTTCATAAGTTCAAAACCAGAGCCAATCTACAAAATATCAAATCTAATAATAATAACAGTTGTAGTAATATTAACAATAGTAATAATAAAAACAACAACAATAATAATAATAATAATAACAATAATAATAATAATAATAATAATGATCCATCACAACAATCTGACGCAGTGTCTGCAAATTTATTTCCTTACACACTGACTGAAATTGTCAAAGATGGGAGATATTTACATGAAGTTTTTAATGTCGACGACACTGGCATCTTTTGGAATACCACACATGTAAGTTCATTGTTTTTAGGTTTTAAAGTTCATATTTGTTTGAGTCTGTTACAAAGTTTAAATTACATTCATGTTCAAAAGCAAGTGCGCGCGTGGGGGTGTCAGTGAAATTAAATTTGTGATTTGTACATTTAAAAAAAAAGAAAAGAAAAAGCGAAACAGTTTGAATTTGAATTTCTGAATAATTAATTAATAAATTAAATAAAATTTGGTTACAAGCAAAAAATAATCTAATCATTATTTTTTGTGTGGAACCCACAGCTTTTTGATGTTTTTTTTTCACAATTATTTGACTACACTACAGTCTTGATCTCTTCAACAAGTCTAGAGAGTTATCCGTCCGTTAATAAAACACATGAATTTCACTTCTTGCCTTTACTTACGCTCATACAGCACCGCACAGTAACCCTCTACCTTGAGTGGCTCTTGGGCCTTGTATTAGGTGAACATTAGTAATTAGTTACCTTCTAGCAATTGTTCCTGTTTCTAACACTTATACCCAGTGAGTAAAAAAAAAAAAAACCTTGTGTTTCAGTGTTTTTATTTACATTTTTAACTGCATTGCTTGGCGTGAACTCGATTAAGTTTTAAGATATGCTATATTTATGAGTTAAAAAGTGCTCAATATCAGGGATAGAGCGTATGTAAAGTGTACAATGTACACTGTACATTGAAGTGGTGGAGATTTGTTTCATGCTAAAAAATACAATAGTCAGGACATGTGCCTAACAACTGCGTTTTTAACATGGAGCTGACGGTATCGTACCTGGGTGTGGACTTCAGTACCCACTTTTATATATAATCACGGTAACGGTATATAATCAGGGTATATGTGTACGTGTGTGTGAAATATATGCAATTTATTATTTTATTCATGCTTGTTGGAAAGCGCTCAATATCAGTGATAGAGCTCTAGCATTAGTTGGATTGATGTAAGTTTGTGTCGTGACCTCGGGTTTCACGCTTTTGCGATCAGTCTGTCTGATGAATTGGATCGTGATTACGATTCCAATGTATAACCATGGAATATCACGGTCTCACGCCGATACCTATGTGTGTGCGTAAAAAAAGGAGCTGTACCTAGTTTTGTGTGTGTGTGTGTGTGTGTGGAAACTGTACCTAGTTTTGTAAATAAAACCTAGCGAGCCGCCAGCACCTATTCACGAAGGTTTAACTTAAACGGATCTTCGGGACAAAAAAAAACAAAAACTGTCAAATTGTATTCTTTTGAAATTCTATCCCTTTTTTTCACACCACCCAGTATATATATATATATGTGTGTGTGTGTGTGTGTGTGTGTGTATATATTGGTACTGAGAGTAACATGGATGTAACATGCGATCAATTAGGAAGTTTGGAAGAATATAAAAACTAAAAAAAAAAAGACACGGTTACTTAGTTAAATTCATAACACATGAGATAAAAATTTTGATGAGTAAACAGTTTCTTTTTTGACAGGCTTGGTATTGATAGAATTGATATTTAACACTTTTATTGAGCACTTTATCCCATAAATATAGCACACCTTAAAACTATATTTCTTCATATATATATATATATATATATATATATATATATATATATATATGTATGTGTGTGTGTGATTTCACGTGCGAATAAAAAAAAATAGTTTATGGAGAATTTAGTTTTTAGTTCTTTCGACCACGAAAAAATAAAATTATCGCTTTTTCTCTCCCTTACATTGTTTTTAATAATAATAGTTTTTTTTGTTTAGCTTCGCTTGTTGTCCACCCTGTAATTAGTTCGCCCGCATCCCGCTACGTGGCGTGCACATGCGCTCTCGCCTATAAAAGCGGCGGCGCATCGCTTCATTATGCATATGATTTCGGCGTGATCACAAGTTTTTATCCCAAACTTTCAACGCTTGCTTTTTGCTGTCATAGATCCTCAAACTTCGACCTTACAATATCAGAATGGTAAGAAAAGAATTCATTTATAATTAAAATCTATTTTGAGCTCAAATTAAGCCTAAAGTAAGGCAAATATTTTTAGCATGCTAGTGTAAGTAAGTAAGTTAATGTAGTCGAGAAGCCGAAACGGTATTTTGGCTTTTTTTTTTCTTTTAAGTTAACTTTTTATAATTTTTTTGTTTTGAAAAATGAAATTCCTGGTGTATAAGTAAAATATATATTTTTTGTCGTCATAAAATTATTTAAAAAAAAAAAAAATTAATTTATTATTGTTTCTAAAACTGTATTGTTAATTAATTTTTTTCTACACTTTAGAACAAAAAATGTGAATGATTGGTATTGTGAATAACAAATAATTTAATTTTGTTTTCTTTTTTTTTATTTGAATAATTGTAAAAATATAAATTATAATAATTTTCTTTTCTTTTAATTAAAGAACATTTTTATCAAAAATAAAAATGAGAAATATTGACCTCTGAGGACTTTTTTTTTTAAATAAAAATAGTCGCTACTTTGCAATTACAAAAAAAAAAATTGTATTTGTTCAAAAAATTCGTAAATTACAACCTTTTTTTTCTTTTGGAAAATATTTTTTGCGAGAGCAAAGAAAAAAAATAAAGCATTTTTTTTCTGTAAAAACAGATAAACTTAAAAAAAAAAGACAATTTTCGGAACTTTTTGTTCTCTTGTCGGTAAAAAAAAGAATTTATTTTATTTTTTTTTTCCGAATATTTGAAAAGTAAACTCTATCATTATTATATTATTTATTTTAAAATTAAATCCTGGTTATTATTCCCTTTTTTTTTTTTTTTTTTTTTTTGTCCGACCCAAAGTGAAACTGAAGAAGAACAATGAGGAAAAATATTTGAAAATATCTTTTAGTGAAAATACCAACAAAGTCACGTACAAAGTTCAAGACTTTATCCTAAAAAAAAGAAAATATCTGTGACAATCATGATCTCATTTTCACTTGGATTTGAAATAACTTTTCACGTTGTTGGTGTCAGTTTTTTGGATGTTCCAACAAAAATGATAAAACCCGAATGTTCAGGTTCAAGCCTCATCTCCTCTCCTGTGAAGGTGCCTTTTTTCTTTTACTGTATGTACGCGTGAACCATAAAAATATTTACTACTTTTAAAACCTGAACCTTTTGTAACGCCTCCTTGTAATCTAAAAATGGTCTTTAAGATTAAAAAAAAAAATGTTTTTCTCTTTATGGGACAATTTGAAAACCTTGTCTCGTGATTTAAGAAAAAAAAAGTTGCATGTTTCATTTTTTTTTTTTTTTTTTTTTTTTTGTTTGTTTTGTTTCTAAGAAATTTTATTTTATTCTGAGAAACAAATTCCTAATTATATGCTTTGCTATTCGGACGTACAATATTGTTCATCTTGGTTGTTAAACGTTTCAGTCGTTGTACACTGCGGCCTTCTTCAGTTTACTTTTTTGAGCTTTTATTCATACCAACCAAGGCGTCCACAACTTGCTGATCGCCTTGGTACCAACATTTTGGTTGCTATAACGTTTCAGCTGTTGTACCTTCCGACCGGCCTCAGGTGTTTGTTTTAAGTTTCAATGTTTTTTTTTTTTTTATTCGGACCGACATGCTCATTTTGGTTGTTAATTCAAAATATGTTCAGGACGTTTCGACCGTTGTACACTCCGGCTTTCATCAGATGTTGTCTGTCTTTATGCTTTGTTATTCGGACTAACATGGTCATTTTGGTTGTTGTAGCCTCCTTCAGCCATCTGTCTTCATGCTCAATTTCACAGATTTCATACAGATTTCTCTTTGTCTTTTGAAGAGTCTAGTGTTAAAATTCTGGACCCTTTAAAAAAGAAACCCTAATGTTTATAGTCAGGTGGCAGGATTAGTGTCATGACACTATTTAGTATTCTATATTGTTATTATTATTTTTCTTAATTTTTTTTTATGGAATTTCTCTCTGCTAAGGAGCATGTCCGTGTTTAACATATGTGCTGATTCTTTCAGCCTTCTTCTCATCCGGTGTTGTTCTCCGACTATGATCTTGATTTCATTCCATTGGTCAATTTAACAGTAACATTGTCCCCTGGGATAACAAAAAATTAGTTTAGGATGACTGGCTTGGGACTTTTTTTTTTTTTTTTTTATGACAATATAATATTTTAATTAAAACTCTATTTAAAAAAAAAAAAAAAAAATCTGATATCTGAAGTCATAATATTCTTTTACATTTAGAGATAAAAATATCTAAATTTAAGTCCTTCATTATTTTTATTTATTTTTTTCTTTTTCATTCACCAGTTTATAAAGAACCATTTGAGTTTTGTTTGTTTATTTTATTTATTTTTTTTTTTTTTTTAATTGGTTTCACCCCCTTGCAAGATAAAATCCATGAAGACACAAGGTGGGTAATAGGATGCGTAAGAATTAAGAATAGAAACATTAATAATGAAAAAAGAGGAAAGAGTAATCAGGAGGACTGCAGATACCGATTGACATTGCATTTAAATTTTTGCAGATTAAATTTGCCTGGGAAGCATGGAGCTGGAAGAATCAATGTACTACCATCTCCAAGACAATGTTAATCTCAAGCACAGACTTTAATGTATTTCTTTTTACACAACAGATGAGAAAAAATTTACTTTGAGTCACTTTTCCACTACCAGAATATAGCTTCCCAGTGCTTTTTCTAAAAATTCTGTCATGATAATTGTTCTGATGAACTTTCTTCTATTTTGTTTAGTTTCGTGTATATAAAATTGTAATCATTGTAAATATTCACTAGGGGGTTCACTTTTAAAAGTTATTTTTATTCCCCCTCCCCTTCACAGACAAATTGTACATGTGGGAACTAGTTATGACTTCATACAGGGTGCGATTGGTAAATTGTCACTATTTTATATTTTTAATTTTGCCATGTGCTTTGTTTGATTTTTATTTTGTCAACTACGCAGTATAGTATGGTCAGTTGAGAAAAAGAGCACCATGATGCAATTCACTCTGCCAGAAATTTGGAAATGGTTTGCTGTACTGCTTGGCATTTGTGCCAGAAGCTCCAATGCAAATATTTCAGTTTTTTGGTGTTTGGGACAATGCAGAGGTTTCAGAAAGAGTTGGATGATGTATCTCATCAATGTCATGGAGTTTGGAGTGATCACTAGTGATGGCAACATGATGCCTCCATTCATCTTCCCACAGAGCCACAGACTCGACACTGAGGCCTACATCAAGTGCCTTGAGGATCAAGAGGGTAGCTGCTGGAAAACCCTACGTCTGGCAACAGGACTATGCCTCATCTCCCTTACATCTGGCCACCTAACTCCCCAGACTGCAACCCCTTTGATTATTATTTGTGAGGCACAGTTGAGTGAGATACCAGCAAAACTCCTTGTAACACCAAAGATGAACTGAAGGCAAGGATTATGGCAACATTCACCAACTTAAACATGGAGACTGTCTAAAAGTTTGCAGCATATTCCTAAGTTGTCTGGAAGTAATGGCGATTTTTTTTTTTTTTTTTTTTTTTTTTTTTTTTTTATTGAATAAATTTCCTCTTTAGTGTTTCAAGATATTTTGTGTAATTTTGTTAAATATATCTGTTAAAATGAAATGTCAATGTTATTTTCATTTTTGCATCATTTAGACGACAACTTATCCATCGCACCCTGTAGAGACTGTAGGTATTATAGTGCTGTAGTAGTAATGGTAAGTAAGAATGTTTTGTTTGGTGTAAGGAATGCTGTGGTATATTTGGGTCAGTAATTGTAGCTAGCTAAGTTTAAGGTAAGACAGATTGAAGACGATTCTGCCCTCTGTCTATATTTCCAAAATGAGGTATTGTAACTTTTTACATTATTTACATCATTCAAACAGTTGTCTCTTGCTGCCATATTCATGTTTCAGCTGCTATATGTTCTGAGCTTCATCTTACTACCAGCTGACAAAGGCAATGTGACTGTAGTGATGGACAAAATAGAATATATTAGTTCAAAATTCTAACGTATATCACCTGAAGAGTGCTAGGGCATACAATGGCCGAAACGTCGCGAATAAGACAATAAAAATGAGGACAACAATGTAAATAGTATAAACAGCCTTCCTCTAACCCACCCCACCCCCGCCCTTGTCACATTTTTGTATTTTTCAAAATAAATATTACTTTCCTTTATGATCAGACACTAGATCAATGTTTCTCAACCTTTTTAAGCAATGGCACAGCTAGAAGTAAATGAAAATATCACGGTACACTTAGCAAAATTTTTGAAGGGTATACATGTTAAAAAAACAATTTGAATGGGGGGTATGGCCCTGAAAAGGGCCGTTTTTGCGTTTTCAATCTTTCAAGGAAGGAAGCTCTTCCATGGACTGTCATAATATTAATAATAATATACAATTATTTTTATTTACAATATATTTTTTTAATAGTTCTATTAATCTTTTGTGTTATATTTCAACTCCGTAAATTGATTGTATGCTGTTTGTTACAGACATTAAATTTTGCCTTTGATTTTTGAGCAAACTGTAAAAAATCAGTTTTTACAATTTTTCACCTTCAAGGTTGTAATTTTTTCCAGTCTTTGGGGTGAAAACTGGCACTGAAGAATTATCTATCAAGCAAAAAAAATTTCATCAAAATTGAATGGAAACGCATAAACAACATCCAATCACACACACACACACACACATTGAGAATTATAGATACAAAGGATAAGAAATTGTGGAGAGCCATGATTGCCAATCCTCTTTATGCCTAACCCAGTAATGATATTTTAGAGAAGTTGTTTGACAATTAACGATTCTATTTCTCAACTTTGGTCAGCTCAGATTTCTGAGAAGCATGATGGATGTTCTAACTTTAAAGATGAAGACTGTATGGACAAACACTAAACAGTACAAGAAAACTAAGAACTCTGTTGACTTTAAGACTTTTTAGCATGAATTCTTTGCTCCCAAAGCCACAGATAGTTCTCTTTTAGGATTAAAGCAGCCGAAAAATAATGTTGAATTGTGGTAATTTTACACTTTTTGTGTGAAAATATATTTCTGGCTTACAAAAGGTTTTATAAACAAAATGAAAAAGAAACAAACTAAATTTTTAGCCTTCCAAAATTGAACACCAAAGTAGCATGGTTTGTTCTAGATTCAAGTTAAAACTTTCATGATCAACACTGTTTGCCCTATGATCTTTTTCTCCACAAGTTATCCTCATACATGAATTTATCTCCAAGAATGTCATTGTTTTATTGCAATTCCACCAGTTCAGACCTTCCACTCTAGAACAAACCATGTTACTTCCACAGAGTTGAATCACCCTCATTTCCCCAGTGTTTTAAATCTAAGATGGCATTTCCTCTCAGACAGTTTTTTTCCAAGAACTGCTACTCTGTGGAACTTAAACATTTGTCAAACATAATCGTTACTTTTGTGTTTGAAATTGGGAATATTGAACCTCATCATGACCAATATCCTTATCATTCTCTCACTTGAACATTGTCTGACACAGTTTTCAGTTCCACAATACCCTGCTTCTTTAGGTGTTCATACCCAGGGCCATCTGCATTGAACCATTCATTTACATTGCTGTTTTACGCTGCAAATTGCTCAATAAAATCAACAACACGATTGGGGCTATTGCATTTTCATGGGATTATCTCAGGAGTCAACTATAGTCGGGATCATCGAGTCAATGCGAACAATGCTTCCCATAGCAGCATGGTATGTGCTCTGCTAGGGTTACATACAGTTTTGAATTCAGTTTTCATTCTCTTAGACTGGTTGCCACTTAAGGCTATAGAACAAAGTCTGTACTGCAATTTACCCAAAGCTAGTGGGGGAGAAGAGTTTCGCAAGGGTATTAGCACTTGACTCTCTGATTCCTCAAGAGGTGGTAGCACCTGTTAAGGTCCAAGCTATGGGTAAATAGTGAACACCCAAACAAAAATCAAAAGGAATTTTTTTTTTTTTTTTTTTTTTTTTTTTAAGATGAGCAACACTAAAAAATATAAAAATGTTTTTCTAGTAAAATTGCCAATAATACAGTTTATCATCTACAAAATATATATCTTTCATTCAACCCACTCTTTTCATGTTTAGCCATGTTCCTTCCTTTGATCAAGAGCATGTTCCACTCAGCTTCTTTCTCAGAACTGTTGCTTTTGTGGAACAGACTCTGTAGAGCAAGTGGCCATTTATTAAATGTAAACTGCCCAATAAACAGAATTGACAAAGTTTGCAATAAACAATAACAAGAAAAGAAATGACAAAAGTAATATAAAGCCAGCAAACGATATATTAAATAGCAGTAATAAGGCAAAGCAACATTAATATACAAAAACATTCACAAAAAATTGGGGTTGACACGCAAGAGCAAATTAGGATAAACGAATATAGCATTCTGGCATCAAAGCAAACTAAGATAGGTTATTTACCTTAGCCTCCTGACAAAGCAGGATGTGGCACAAGGCCGTTTTTATGTGGGGTGATTACAGCCCTGTAGGCTTGGGCAAAAATTCCCTGTAGACCCCCGTATGCATTGAGGTCTAGTTTTTCTACCTCTCCAGATGTGACTCTACCCTTAGCCTTGTATGGGTTCCTCCCTGCCTTCAGGTAGTTTAACAAGCCTAGAAGCGAACCACCTTACTCGGCAAACTTGGACTGATGTTACTTACCTCACCTCCCCACAAGGTAGGATGTGGCACAAAACTGTTTATTATGTGGACTGAACCTGAGCCTGTAGGCTTGGGCAAAAATTCCCCTGTAGACCCTGCATACACTGGGTTGGGCTTATCTACTTCTGCTCTTCGGCATAGCCTTGTCTGGGTTCCTCTCTGTTTTTCAGACATTCCTAAACAAGATTAGAACCAGCAGATTCCCAAGAGGATGCTTCCCTGACAAATACAATCTTGATCCCTTCAAAACCAGGGTCAACTGATATCTATTCTACACGTCCTTATAATATGCATTTCTTAATTCCTCCTTTCTTCCAACAATCTCACTTGGTAACCTTCTACCTTAAGTCGTCCTTGGGCCTTGTATTGAGTGAACTATCAGTAAAAAAAAAAACAAAAAAAACAAAGACTTACAATATGTCGTCATTTTTTTCATGGCCCAAGTTGGCTGGTATTTATTCAATAAATGTCATATTCATATTTTAAGTGTTTGTTCAAACATGTTTAATTCATTTTTTGCGTCTTTTTAAAATGTACTGTCATGATTTTTAGGATGTTAAATATAGATATATATATTTTATTTATTGTATGACTGCATTTGTATATAATGCGTAAGCAGATGTCAGTGTGACTTCACCTTAATTTTTGTTTTTTCTTTTATTTAAAATTATATCTGCAAGAAATGTTTTCTGCACCTGTGTAAACAATTTATAAAGATGTTTGTATTTAAAAAAAAAAAAAAAATTTATATAAGCATAGGTGATAAGGCTATTTGATATGCATACCAATTATAATTGTTGGGTTAGTGTAACCTTATAAACCAAGTAAAATCATTTAATATGACATTGTTTTCAAAAGTTCAAATCTAGAAAAGAGTGTCATTAACATGGCCAGTTCTAATTGTGCAGCACTGATTTGGTCAGGTTTGTTGCCATCTTGATGGTTATTGTTACAATGTTGTACCACTAGACTGCAGGCATCTGTTGTAGTTAGTAACGTCAGAATTTCAAACCCAACTTTTTATTCAAACCAGAGAGATAAAATGCTCTTATTCCATTCAACATTCTAAAGGAAATCTCATATCAGTTAATCCTCCTTAATTTGTCCTTGTGATGTCACTTGCCTTTTCCACCAAACAAGAGTATAGTGATTTTCCAAGCATAGCTTAGATGTGGCACAAGGCTGAAATTAGAAGGCACCCAGTGAGGATTGAACTCATTACTCAGTTGTAATTGTTCTAGCGATCCAAGCTTGCTAACCATTACATCACCTTGAGGTGCTCAACTGAACTAGAGTATATGACTTTTTTTTTTGTGTGTGCTACCCAACCTAGGGATTGAACTCTATTCCATTCTAAAAGAAATCTCATATAGGTTAATTCTTCCTCATCGTGTTGCTTGTATCTACTGTACTAGGCTAAGATTTTTTTTTATTGCTTTTTTTTGTGTTGTAAATCAGAAAGGTTGATACACACACACACATATATATATATATATATATATATATATATATATATATATATATATATATATATATATATAAAAAAATACGTCTAGTTTATTCTAGGGAATAGTGTTACACAGTTGAGAATGCAGACGAATAAACAGTTAATCGTTAACTCCTTGGCATTTACCCAAGACCTCCCCACAAGGCAGGATGTGGCACAATGCTTGTTTTTAACGTGGGGTCTTTCTTAGTGCTGTTAAAATTGTCTTAGACCATTACATGTTGTGGGAGTGTTCAGCTACTCCACAACAGCTTTCATCAACCCAGTTATTAAACACACAACCAATCAGTTGCTCATCTGAATAAATCATCTTCACATTAATTAATTTATAAAATGAATTTTCTGCTTTCTTGTTTCACTTATAGATCGAATAACAAAGGTAAACATTTAAGGTTTGATTCAGAAGGAAGTTTTTGTCTTCCTCTGCCTCCTCCCACTAGATAAATGTCCTGATCTTGGTTGTATTTTGTTACTCACTAATTTTTTGAAGTTGAGAGATATGAAACAGCTGGTTCACATATTTTAATAATTTAGTAAATGTTTATAAATTTATGAATAAAAATTTGTTTTCATATTTATTTCTTTATAAATTGGTAAATGATAAATATTGCATTGCATTAGTTTTAATTGTATTAGATTTTAGAATGTTTGAAATATAAAATCATTCTTGTAAGTTTACAATCTAAAAAATAGTGCATTGAATATTTTTGATATAAATTCTTAAGAACAAACAAAAGTGTATGAATTCACATTCATCATTATTTTTAGGCTTTATTACAATTGCTTTTAAAACTAAACATTGCCAAAGAGTGAAAATAGTCGAAATAATAGTGGTGTCAAGGGGGGAAAACCCATCTTTTTAACACTCCATCTTTTTGCGAGCACTAAAATCCAAGTTTACTAAGAAGAAACAGCTTACTTGTAACTGGAAACTGTTTCTTCTGTAGCACAGACACCGTAACAACGCTCACAAGGGACTCTGATTCAGCACACACACTGCAACGTGCCGACCCTGACCTGCATTGAGCGCAAAGGCTTACTGATGTCCCAACAAACACTTGCCTACTTTGTTTGTTTTTGCTAAGCCAGAAAATTATCATCTTGCACACGCTGCCAGCCTCAGTCTGGCTCAATGATGCATATGGTGAGTCATTCCAGTGCCAATGCTTGTATGGTTCACTTTGCTCACAATTTGCTCAAATTTAGGCTACACCACTCTGCCCCACTTGAACCTCTGAGGTAATTCTCCAGCACATTACTATAGTGATTGGTCAAAAAAAAAAAAAAAAGCAACAACCAAAAAGGACCAACCCATTATATTTCCTCACTTGTCAGAAACATATGTACTCAATAACTTTTTCTTTTCTTTTTATATATATATATATATATATTTTTTTTTTTTTTCCTTGTGCCAACACTTAGGAGCTGGTAGCATACAACATTAATATATGATATGCATGCATTATTAAATAATTACTATTATTTTTTGCAAATTTGATAAAGACATACTCATTGACAATTACTTAATTTACTTACAACAGCAATAATTTGAAAATCATTTTGCACTAGGTTTCAGAAGTGAGTGCATCGTTAGTCAATTTGTTAGTCAATTTATTATTATTTTATGCATACAGTCTTTTTTTTTTTTTTTATTTATTGAATTAGAATGTTCATTTTAATGATTCTCTTGGGGTTTTTTTTTTTTTTTTTTTAGCATATCATTTATATGGAGGGGTGCTGTAAAATTCTCAGCTTGGAGAATCTTTGTATTTTGGAAATGAGTAGAGCTGACAAGCTTGCAGGACTCTCTTTTTCTAATTGTGACAAATAGGGAGGATAAAATTCTGTTTTTATAAAAGTGTTTTTGTTGTGTACAGAATGAAAAGTTGCTTACAGTAAGAAAATAGGAAATACTTGGGAGGTGATAGTAGCATGGTGTGTACTAGTTGAAATGGTCTGAACTAGTGAAACTAAAGAATGGAGCTCACTACAATTTTTCTCATGATCCAGTTGGTTGGCCGAATCTGAAGGACTCGCCCCACCCAGCAGTAGCAGGAAAATTTCTCAACCCTATCCAATTCTCAGAATCAATATTCTGGTGTTTTGTCACTGAAATATTGATTTTTTTTTTTTTTTTTTTTTTTTTTTTTTTTTTTAGAGATGTAGCTTGAGCCAAGAATAAAACTCGGTCCAAATAAAATAATTCCCTGCCCCCTTTATTTCATGAGTATTCAAATTTATGGGATGTGAGGACAGCATAATGGATAGCGGCTTAGAATGATTTTAGTTGAGTTTGTTACATTTACTTACCTGTAAAGGAAAGGTATGAATCCATCTATTCTCCCCCCAGCTATAGGTTAAATAAGAGAAAATTGGGCTCCATAGCCATTATTGGCAATCTGTCTAGATTTACAACTTTAAAAACTGTATATAACCTTGGACCAAATTGAGTTGCCTTTAGGCAAAGCAGAGCATCCAAAAGCCGTCTCTGTCATGTTTATGGCAAAGACTTTGACATCAGAATGTGGACAGTGGTAGAATCTAACGGACCAGATTTGAGAAATTAAACTACAATGATATCATACAAAGTGTCCATCATACTGGGCACTAAATTGGACCTAATTATTTCAAGTCAGATGGAAACATTTTTGTCTCTTGACATATGTGCAACAGAATCCTGACACATGGGGAACATTCTGAAGGATGACCTAGTTAGTCCAAGATATGGTTGGGTTCCATTATGTTACATCTTTCTAAGGGTATTTGAGAAAAAGTGAACAACAAACTTGGCTGGAATTTGAACTCTGCATGCTGATTCTAATTTCTGCATTGATTACTGCTACATTAGAGGCAACCCCACCTCTTAATGTAATAAAAAAAAATGAGGGTATGTAAATTTTGTAGGTATAGGTATTTGTTTAATTCTTTTAAGCTACTTCCCAAGAGTGAAGAGGAAGACATTATTAATGTTGGGTTGGTGTCACACTTTACAAGCAAACTGACCATTTCATTGTTACTAGGTTATTGCAACAAAAGGAACATATTATTTTTTTAGATTAATAGGTAACACTGTTTAAAAGAATTGCTTTTATTCTTTAACATGAATATATAATTCAAATAACATCTGTATTTATTTATTTTTTGCTAGAGATTGTTAACTTTCACCTATAAAGGACAATAACTTGAAATACAATTGAGTTACAGTCTGAGTCAGCTAGTTGGACCAGGCACTTCTGAATTCAACATGGTGATCAGCTGATATGCACATGGAACTCATGGTCCAAATCCATAGAAATCTGTGCTGTTTTCATGCAGTAAATAAATAAATGTTATTTTATTTTGTTCCCACAAAAAAATGGTTTCAAAATGATGGTTTTTCTCTTGATTTTACACCATCACCTCTCTTAGCAATATTTATTGCTTTAAAAAGCTTTGATTAGAATTTTAATAAAACCGAAACACATGAAGTGAATTTATACATTTTGTTTTGTTCTTGAGAATTGACAACAAAAATATTAAACACTATTTAATAGATTGTTTATAAAAAGTAAAAAGTAGTACTTTGTCAGTTTTATTCAACAAAACATATATATATATATAATTTTGAAAGGTGTTCTAGCAATGTTTAACTTTTGTACCTGTAAAAAACCGGTGTCAAAAGGACAGTTTTTTTTCTTTTGGCATCACTATTATTGTAAACTCCCTTCACTTCCTCAGCAATGTTAATGGTTTTAAAAAGTGATAATTTTGATAAAACCCAAACCTATAAAAGTGGATTTATACATTTTCTTCATTTTTGTGAATTGATGACAAAACTAATAAACACTATAAGATTGTTTATTTGCAAGAATAATTTTATATTTACAAAATTATAAAAATGTGAACCAACAATGTTCATCATTTACCATTTTATAAATATGGAATGAGAATGTTTTTATTCATAAATTTATGAAAATGTCTAAATGAGAAATTTAAATAAATGCACAGTGAGAAACTAATTATAAATTTTGAAATAATACATTTTCCAGACATTGCTTTGATTTGCTCTCATCGCATAAATTCCCTAAAGTCGGTTAAGAGCGTCTTTTCCTCTGAACCAAACATTCTTTTAATTTTAGATTTTCAGCCAAACCAAAAACATCCTCTGTTCTGTTCACATTGGCACTTACATTTTGGACATCTGAGCTGATTTTTTGCCAACCATTCCAAACCATATTTAACCTTTTTAAGGTTAGGAGTACCCAAAAGTGTCTGCAAATTTCACACACTTACAGCCCAGGAGGGCCTGAATGTACCCATATTTGGGTAGCACTATGTTTCAGTACACCGTATTAACACCCATCCCATAATACACGAGAGGTAAAAGGTTACCCAAATCATCTCATAACTAGTAACAGCAAAGAGGCTAAAATTGCTATCATTTGAAAGAGAAATTTAATTTCATATAAAATCAATTTTTAATACTCAATTTTTTTTTTTTTTTTTTCAAGATATGTCAATTGCACTTAACATCATATATTCAGATTTTTCAAGAATTCAATAAAGAATCCAGAGATTTATAAATTGAAATCTCAAAGGTTCATTGTATCAGTTTCATTTGTGCACTTTGCATTGCAATAGGAAAAAAATCTGTACAAGCCATTAAAAGATGACTGAACCAAACTTTAAATTTAAGATGAATATACAGTTCTCTATAAACAAAGAAAGGACTACTAAACTGCTATGTGATATCTGTCCTCCTATATGGTGGTAAGTGCTGGATGATCTTGAAGACGAAGAGGAGACTTGAAGCAACAGATATGTGGTTCTAGAGAAAGGATGCTGGGATTGCCATGTGAGTAATGACAGTTTTGGAGAAAATGGAAAAAAAAGGAAACTAATACTTAATATCAGGAAGATACAGTTGAGGTTTCTGTGGCACATAATGAGGTATGAAGGCTTGGAAAATCTGCTACAAACAGGATAGGCAGAGAGCAAGAGGGACAAAGGAAAACAACACACATCATACTTAGTGAACCTTAGTAAATGAATGACTGAATAGGGCTCTGGAGAAATAACAATGTGTTAAAGTAATTGATATCACAGCTCAATTTGACAATGAAATAAACAAATCACGAGTCCAAACTTGAAGATTCCGGTGCAGAAAGAAATATTAAAATCATGAATCGCTGGTCCAATGTCACAAACCCCAATACCTGTAAATGGTCTAAAATCCAACACGCAAGACAATGGATGAGGTAGAAAAATAAACGACTATTCGAGAGCACCAACTGCCTCTATTGATGGAACAATTTTTTCATTGTTCAACAGGTGGGAGAGGACACACTATATTAGTGTATGAGAGATGCATTTATGGCCACAGCTGTGACAGATTTGATTCTGTTTTGGTGATTTTGTCTTTGGCATATCATACGGACACACATACCCTTTTACTCAGTGACTTTCTTTTTCACATCACAGACAGTTTAACCCTTTCAGGCCTGCGTTCCTTAACATATTTAACCCTTCTGTTTGAGCTCCTGAGTCAAAATTCACAAATAATTGCTATGTAATGTTTCATGGTAGATATAAAAAATACACCCACTGTTCAACCTACTCAAGAGGTACAAGGGACAGGAAATTTTGGAGAGCAATGATTGCCTACATCCTGAGGCAACATAGCAAATAAAGAAGTACAGTCAAAATGAATATCTTCTCAAATTCCTGAAAGATGGTTGAGTCATTCTCTGATGGCCTTTTAAGAATATTTTTTTTTTCTCACTGTTATTGCTAAGTCAGAATTGGTAGAAGCATGAAAAAGATAGAAATATTGCTTTATGTAAGACAGTTGATTACATGGTCTTGAAAAACAAATAAATTCCTACCTTGATAAGGAGTAAGAAAAAAAATCAAATAGTTGTAAAGAGAGAAAAAATGTGAATTCCTTTTATACAAAGGGGTGTTGAA
This sequence comes from Acanthosepion pharaonis, assembly GCA_903632075.3. NCBI lineage: Eukaryota > Metazoa > Mollusca > Cephalopoda > Sepiida > Sepiidae > Acanthosepion > Acanthosepion pharaonis. Next base: position 366,129 of record CAHIKZ030001381.1, on the reverse strand, counting down.
AAGTTCTCAGCCAGGTCCACTCTGCATAATCATGTTCAACGACCAAACACAAGAATATGGATTTTCAGCTAAGTGGGTGAATCAGAACTTCAGCAGCACCTCATAATAAATTAAATAAAGTGTTTAATACTAACAGATTAATGAGTGTGTGGTTGTTTGTTTTTTGAAGCGTCATTCAATGATACTTTGTCATGGAGTGGTATGCCTTTTCCTTTGACTTGGGGAGGTATGCTGGCAGGAGATAAAAAGATTTTGTTTAACATGACAGGTCAATGATTAGGGGTCAGACAATATCCTTGTCACCTACAAAAATAAAACCTGGAGTGGGCAGTAGCTTTTCAGTTGTATAGATAGACAAACATTAACAGACTGATACATTGGTTTGGTATGCCGTTATCAATGGTGAATGATAAGCGACATAGTCAACTATAATAGCATGGATTAACCAATTTAAGTTAGCTGAATACTGCAGTTGCTGGTAGGAAATGCAATCAGTAGAGCTGAATTGTACTTGCATTATAAATGTGAAAGTAATTTAAAAAAAACAGCATGGCAAAGAAGTCTAGTCATGTCATATTTGTTGCCATGTCGATCAACAAGAAGCAGAACCTTTCGAGCAGAGGGCAATGGAATAACTGGCCTTTGAGTTTGCTCAAAATAGAAAATAGATAAATGGGTGAAAGAAATGTTGAACTGAATTACAGCCCTTTCTCAACCTTTGAAAAAATGTTTGGATAATTGAATGCCTAAATTATGTCAAAAAGAATGCAGAAAAAAGTTATCTGAAAGAAATTTAGCATTTATAATCATAAAATGGATTTTTATTTATTGTTATCTGACAAATTTTTTTATCACTTAAGCGTTATTTTTAGTGGATACTCATATTTGAGTAGATGCTCCATTTATTTATTAAATGGTATATTCATTTATTTTTGTCTACCTGCCTGAATATTTAAGAAATCATATCAATACAAAAAAAGAAAAAAGTGCCCACCAGCAAGATTTTAACCTGCAGAAGAAACCATTGTTAGACCTGATGTACTTATACCAACTTGGCCATGAAGGACATTTGCAGAGCAGCCAGGCTGAATAATGCCTTTAAGTGAAATGCTTCTTGTCATAGATTCTCAAAACATTCATATCTGCTCAGTTTCTTATCCTAATGTAAACAAAGCAATTTCTAAAGAAGGGATGGATTTTTTTATTTATTAATCCAACAGATTTTATCACTCAAACATTATTTTTGACAAAAAATAAATATACTGTTACTTTAGATGAAAATAAATAAACTGAGTGTCTACTCTAATATGAGTAACCACTAAAAATAATGTTTAAGTGATAAAATCTATCAAATAAGATTCAATTGAGGAATTGGAGAGCCAAGTTCGAATTCAAAAGGAGTGGCCAAACTTGGTTAATGTAAGAGCCACATACGATAAAGTTCAGATATTTGAAAGACACAAGACATAAACAAAATTTACACGTTTTTTGTTACATACACATGAACTTCTGTTTTAATCCATTTGTGTTTCAATTCATACCCAGTAAATAATTATAAAGCTTGACATTTTTCTTATTTACTTTTTTAATTAACTGATGAAAAAAGGTGCTCAGCCAACATATTTCCATGAGCCACGTGTTAACGGTCAAAGAGCTCAAATGTGGCTCACAATCTGCAGTTTGACCTCCTCTGTCCTATAGCTTTGGGTGGCAACCAGTCTAGATGGACAACTCTAAATTCAAAGCCTCTGACTATAGGTTAAATAGCTTCACCAACCCACAATTGGCCAAGTGTGGTGAGTATGGCTACAACCCTGAAGGCATGGTCAATGAAGGAGTTCCTCCAACAGGTATGGATTTAGTTTGGAGAATTGAAAAATGTTTGGATGATTTCAATCTTTTTCTTCATTTCATGTTTGGATAATTGAAGTCGGAAAATTGAAGGCCAGATATTTGCGGAAGGATTGTATGATTCCTATCAGGTGATGAATTTAGGTTTATCAGTTTTTACCTACACAGATTTAAAGTAGATACCTATGTACATTAATAAGTCTGGGCACTTTGAAGTGGTGTAATGATTAGCAAGCTTTCTTCGCTAGACCAATTAGGACTGAGTAGTAATTTCAGTCCTCACTTGGTGCTTCATAATTTTGGCCTTGTGCCACATGTAAGCTACACTTCCTAAATCGGGGTGCAATGGTTAAGTCTTGTCTTGCTAGATCAATTACGACTGACTAGTGAGTTCGATCCTCACTGGGTGCTCCCCACTTTGAGCCTTGTGGCACGTCTAAGCTATGCTTAGAAAAAAGGGTACTTTGTCTTGGTTTAATTGTTAGTAAGCTTGTCTCGCCCGATCAATTATAACTGAGTAGTGTGTTCGGTCCTCACTGGGTGCTCCAAACTTTCGGCCTTGTGCCACACAAGTTATGCTTAGAAAATTGCCATTGATAATTCTGTAACTCAATAATGAAAGTATTTATTTTGCATAAAAATACCATTCACTTTAATCTCTTTCCTTGTCACTGCACTTAATTCATTGATAAATATTAATCACATCCACAGGCACATCAATAAGTATAAATAACCTCATGATAAAAAGATGTTACACAACACATTTTTCAGCATAATCTTTTTTTTTTTTTCTTGTCAATGCACTTAATTCAGTGGCTATTAATCACATCAAGCAGTGTTATACAGTGAAAATTTTAGATTCAAAATCCAACTAATAATTACATATTAGACTATAAAGTTACTGATTCACTCTCATATATTTATATGTAGATCAATAAATCTGTAGCCTAATGGAAAAATATTTTGAACAGCAAATTACACCTCACTTATTTTAGTTAATTGTGTTACTTAAAATAGTTACTTTCCTACTTGTATAGAAGTAAAGTCTTAGTAACAGATTTCTATAAAATCCACTTTTGGTTATTTGCAGCTCATTTGTTTAAATAATGCACTGACTATTGTTTAAGTCATGTGGCAATAATTCTAAGTAAAATGGTGCACTAAAATAACCAAATAATCATTTTAAGTTCTCTGAAAATTGGTACCTAAATAAAAATCATTCTTGGTGGGAGCTGTGCATATGGAATTGAACTCAACATCCAATCCAAATTGAATAGTGAATAGCACAAGCAACACTATTGCCAGCATTACCATGGACGGTGGACCACTGAAGGAAGTGTCCAGCTTCAAGTACTCCAACCTTGTCAAAAGATAGCACCTCCAATGCAGACAGATAGCTGCAGTCACAGTACTAATGGTCAAGCTGGAAAGGATATGGAAGAGCAATATCAGCTTCCGTACCAAGTTCAAGCTCTACAAATTTACGATTACATCTTGCCAGCTCAACTGTAAATTGAGGATCTTGAGTACAGTGCTTAAATTCAAAAACTCTAGTGAAGAGCTCCTCCAGACAATTACCATGAAAGTATTTATAGAAAAGGCACAGGGAGGCCACCTTATGGCAGTGGGAAAATGACTGAATCTGAGCTGCCAGATCAGGACCAGCAATATTGCTGATTCTTCTTTGAATTTTATCAAGGAGCTTAAGGTAAATAGCAGGGACACTGAACCATATGTGGCAGCAATATTCTAAGCATGGATGAATGGTAGACTTATAGATATGTAAGATAGATTCCGGAGAAAAAAATTGTCTCGCACAACATAGTGAATCAATTTTCTTAGCAGCAAACCTAGAAATGGATTTGATATAGTCTTTCTATTTCATGTCAGCTAAGAATGTTAGTCTCAGAAGGCACAATGAGTCACTTTCCTGGAAGTTAGCATCAGCCATAGCCTAATGAAAGGCAGGGAGTGGTCGCTCAGGTGATTCATGAAGCGTTAAAATTAACAAGCCATCTGGTATATTCTTTTGAATATTTACTATACATTTGGGTGGTGGAAAATTTTTCCAGGTGAAAGTGTGCAATGATGCAAAAAAAAAAAAAAAAAGGTTTGGAACTCCCTGAAAAATATTAAACTTTTTGAGTTGAAAAAGTGTATGCCAAAAATAAATAAGATTAATACTTGTTTTCTATAGGATAAAGTTTTGCATATCATACAACATGACTACCTCTCCTTGTACCTATAAATATATATAAACACATTCACTACTACATTGAATAGTTGAAACCTTGCATAATGTCAATTTTATTTTTCTTTATGTAACCAGTAGAAATTGTTATAAAAGACTGCTTATGCTTTATTAGGATAAATAAAATTTTATATCTTTAACACTGGTTTTTTTTTCCCCTCACTACTGTACTGTACTGTGACTCATTTGTGTTATATTAATTTTCTTTTTTACTGAAAGGACAGATCTATAAATCAAACTTAACTAAAAGATTTGATTCGCTATGTTTTTTTTATGAGTTATCACTCTTTTGCAGGTCATTTAAAGCCAGAAAATATTTTTAGATTGTAAGAATTTTTGGAGGAGACAATAATTGTTTAGTAATACAAGTGATAAAATTCTTATTAATTAACCCATAGATGGAGGGAGAAAAGGTAGATTCTTACCTTTTCCAAGAGTATGTGAATATAACAACCTAATTGGAACTTGGCTCTCTGATTAACAATTCCAACCACTTATCCATTAAATTACCTATACATCCGAGCATACTGCACCTGGTATTCCCAAGTGGTTATCCATGTAGGTTCTGACCAAACTCAATGTTGCTTAACTTGGTGATCATATGGGAACCAGTATTTCAATGTGATGTAGCTGTAAGCCTTACCTAAAAGAGAAAATATCAATAATCAGTTTTCCAGGGGACATAAACTTCTTGTAGAAAAATAAGACATGGGTGTGTTGCAGTGGGGGGGGGGCACTAAATAGGTGACAGATTGCTCTTTTTTTTTTTTTTTTTTTTTTTTTTTATAGAAATTATTTACCAACCTTGATATACATTTATTACTCTGAACTTTTGTCATGGAACCACAGACACTCCTTTGTGGAACCCCTGGGTTCCTTGGATCCCACTTTGGGAACTTCAGCTCTAAACAATTAAGAGGGAACCGGCAGAGAAGGGAGGAAATAAAAAAAATAAAAAAAAATTTTTTAAAAATTGGATAATAACAAGTGAGGCCACTGCCTCAAAAATTACAGCACATCGAGCTGTACACAACTTCTGGAACAAAATACATCAAGGTAACGTCTTTACAAGAAAACAAGTTTTCAACGATTGCAAAGCAAGTCATGCCAAAAGCAGGTTACCCACTGCTGGTCTTCCTGTCACATTTGTTGACATAAGACAGTTGACCCAGATCTGGAAAAGTTGCAGAGAGGCCCATATATCAATATGCCAAGCTGTTCTGCTGCTAATGGAAACCTGGATGTGGCTAACAGGTCTTTGACAGTCATGCCTGCATGCAACATGGGGCCTCTTTTGCCTTTGTACTGATATGTATTTGCCACACGTACTCAAGGAATATTGTTTTAGATTATTTAAAAAATTTAGATTTCTTTTTTTACTTAACTAAATTAAAAAAATTTTTTTACTATTTTTACTTTTTATTCAAAGAATTTAAAAAAATTAATAAATAAAACATAATTTAGTGACCGTGTGTATGATCTTTGAATTAAGGTTTACTTATGTCACTTGCTTGCACTGTTATCAGAAGATAAGATTGATTATCACCTATGACTTGTATTTTTCATTTTAACTGGTCTTCTTAGACAAGACCTTAGATATCTAACTATGCAAGTTTATTAGACAAGTCGGTGTTTTCACAATAAGGTTTGTATTAACCAACTGATGTTGGCAAAATTTTCAAGATAATATAATCCTATAAGCATTTGCATTGATGTGGACATGCTTATGTCTTTACGAAATCTACATTGCCTGCTGTCAACATATATACAGAGGATGGGTTTTACTCGTATGATCATGTTACAGAAATTTGACACTGGGTTGAGCTTTATGCGGGTTTTCAGAAAAATTACTTACCCACTTCTCAGTACTTTGTCTTTTGGTAATGCCTTGGGTGCTGGATAATGACCCCAGGCTCCCTTCCAAAGGAGAGTTTTTGCCTAGCAGATGCCCCCAACCCCCAGGATTCAAGCTAATGTTAGGCTGGGACAGGTAAATTGCTGAAATTAAAAACATGACTACTGTCCAGCAATTTACACATTAAGCCAAATCATAATTCTTGAAAATGGCAAAAAGATTGTCTGAAAGCACTTAGAATTAATTTTATTTGGGCTGCCCCCCCCAAAAAAAACAAAATGCTCTTGTTTGCATACAAGAAAAATATATAACAGAAGTAGCTTGTCAGGCGTTTTATATATATATATATATATATATATATATATATATATATATATATATATATATATATATATATATATAATATAAAAATATATGGATATAGATCCGACAGTATGAAGAAAAAATATATGGAAAAAATAAACAAAAATACTAATATGCAATTATGCTGTTTTAATGTTAATATAATGTCAACGTCAGACGTTTGGTCTAATAGACATTATATTAACATTAAAATCCCATAATAATATATTAGTATTTTGTCTATTAAACCGAAATGTCCGACGTTGACATTATATATATATATATATATATATATATATATATATATATATATATATATATATACACACACACACAATATGGTGTCCAAACTTTTAATAAATCTTGCACCACAGGATAAATTATTGCAAATACTTCTAATAAGAGTTCTCATGTTTCAAAACAAGAGCAGAAAACTTCAATATAATTATTTGAATTAAAGTACCAAGCTCTGTTCCATCTTCAAGCGAAATTTTTTGGGGAATAACTAATTCTTGAAATCTACGCATTTTATAAGCATATTCATTATTAAAATTAAAATTACTATGGTAACAGCTAGAGCAATTACTTAAAATAAAGGGGCGTAAAGGTTAATAAAATCAAAATAAAAAGAACAGTAAGATTTATAATCCAGTTTTTAGCACTTATTTTTTATTTATATTCTGTGCTAAGGGAATAAACACATCCATACTAGAAGAAAGGTTTATTGTACACAACACGTACAATATAAAATACGGTACAGTTATACACGCAGGTCAATCTAGTAGTGAGTGCCACTAATTGGAAGGTCGGACATGCTTGCGTCGTCTCCCTCACTTGTCCTTCTCCGAGTCTCTTGTAGACAGTCAACTTTATAGGTACTTCCTACCTATAGTGTAATCATTCATGGGGGTGACTGGTTATTCAATTACATCAATTTTTTGAAATCTGTGCTCAATGCAATGTAGAACATATTATTATTATTATTATTATTTAAAAATTTGTATTCATCGCAACACAGATATTATGTTTTGGAACTAAAAACTAAACTTTAAATTAAATTAAATTTTTTGTTCCATTCTCAAGCAATGTTGAATAACTTTCGAAAAAAATGATTTACTTTTTAGCAAAATAGTATTATATAGTTTAAGTTGGAGATGGAAAAGGATTACAAAATTTTTAAAGGATACATTTCTAATTTAAGATGGCAAAGTGTAAATATAGGTTAAGGGTTAGGTGGGGGTTTATAATTTCTGCCTGTCACTACTGGCTTCCTTATGTGAAGCCGTGCCATCTTTTTTTTTTTTTTTTTTTTTTTTTTTTTTTTTTTTTTTCAAGGGCATACATAAGATAAACAAAAATGCTAATGTAGTGTATTTATAAAATATATTGAGATTATCTTAAAGAGGCTTCAAATATGATTGTCATATTTTATATATATATCTTTTTATTTATAAAGATCTAAAATACTATATTGTATTTATTAGTATACTAGATACGGTATTGTTAAAATTAAGATTTTAAAATTTAGGAATTTAATTATGCATTCTTTTACATAGTAATAGATATATAATCATGAATTTTTTTTTAATTGTGTTTTAAATTGAACATAATGCAGCATCTACAAAAAACAGTTTTCTTTTCTTTGATTTAATAAATGTTTATTTTTTAGAAACTTAATATGTAACTTTTCACGTAGGCACAAAGCAAATGGGTCATTTAAAGATCTACAAGTTCTCGCTTTGTAATAATTTTCCATTTTACTGTGGGTGTTTTATTTGCTTCTTTTAAATGCCAAAACTATTTGGATAGGATGTTTGGTTATGATACAGATTATTTTTGAAGGAAGACAGATGTTGCCTCCCCCTTAAGTTAAAATTATTTTTAGTGCTACCAATATAAAATTTTTTAATATTATGATTCTCAATAGATGAGATAGTACATTGGTAAACTATAGATTCTGTGAGGCATTTATTATTCAATGGACAATTTATAGGATTCCTACAGTTACATAATTTTTCTTTACTATTATTTATTCTTATTTCTGGATCACTATTTTTATTTATTTTGGTTTAAGTATTTATGTAAAATTTTATTTTTTTTATTTTTTATTTTTTTTTGTTTTTAATAATTTTTCTAAATTATCAGTACAACTATCACCTAATTTTATGGTATTTTTATTAAAATTATATATATATTAGTGCATCTCCTCTAAACCAAACATCTAAAATGTTTAGTATTGAGGATACTGTTCTGATTTAAAGAAGAAAAAGCTTCATGTTTATGACAATACAAAAGTTTGATTTGAAGATGAGTCCAAATTCAAGGAAGTCTAGATTATGAGATATATGTATATGTAATCCACAAGCAGACCATTTTGCTGTATCACAGCTAGCTTTTCAGTGTGGCTAGAAGTAGAATTGTTTCAAGCCAGGATTGAAACCTGGCTAATTTAGCATCAGTCAGAGATCCTACCCCTAGGTGATCATTACACGGCACAGAGAAAGGAAATTTTTTTTTAACACTTTCTTACAAAATATAGTAGTGGCCTGGATAGCTCAATTCAGTTGAAGAGCGATGTGTTAATAGCAGTAGGATCCACTGTTTTTAAAATTACCCTTTTCCCAAGAGAGCTCAACTGGATTTCCCAAGAGCATATATTGCCATCTGCAAACAGTTTTGGTGTATCACAGCTATTCAATTATATATATATAGGTGGTTCTCAACTTATGTTGGAGATCCGTTCCTATGGCATGACGTAACCTAATTTTTGACTATAAGTTGTAAATCCCTTACATAAGCACCCACAAAAATTCCCCCCAAAATGCCACAAACGAGAGATAGCAAATGTAGCATAATCCAGTATACAGATGGTGAAGAAACAATGATGTCTTCTGCATATGGTGCCATGTGATGGTGTGTTATGGGGGATGACACTGTAACCATGAAACGTTGTACCTCAGGTCCAACCTGACCTGAGAACCTTGTGTATATTCATGAGTATGTCCTGAAAGTTGTTTGCTTAATATCAGTTATAAAAACATTGACTTGTATGATAAAATTTAACAGGAGGGATCAATTTATTATTTAATAACAATAGAAAACCAACCCCCACTTTGTCTAGTGGTAACTTATCTTAATATTTAATGTAAATGTATTGAAAATCTTCTCAACATTTTCCTATTTCTTAATATTTTGCTTATTCTTTGGAAGGCATCTTTCACTATTTCAATTGAGCTTCAGATTTCAGTGTTGCATTTTTCCCTCCTCTGTTCAAACACTTGCTAGATATTAAAGTTTTTGTGCTTGCTTAATTTCAATGTTTCTTATTTGTAATTCACATGTTGGTCTGTCCCTTTTGCTAATAACCACACATTCTATCTTTTTACCATTGATATTTAGTCCTTTTTTTTTCTTGCTTTCCTTCACTCCCTTCTGCAGGAGTTCTTGTAGTTTATTTTTTTTTTTTTTTTTGTCTTTGTCATCTGTCTATCTAATGTTGTTGAGATTGTGGCCACCAATAATAAATCTTGGTAGGACTTCTAGTTCTCTTAGGCTTGTTTTACTGTTAAGGTTGAATAGATCTTATTTACATTATTCGGACACATGGCACAGTGGATAAAGGCGTTGGTTAGATCCAGTGACAGGACCCAAAGAGTGTGAGTTCAATACCCGATTAGCAGAGGGAAATTAGCAGGAGATAACTGACAACTGACATCCATCAAACATGGCACATGGAACTAGAACAGTCTACCCCAGTGAGCAAAATAAAGGGTTCAGTTCGAAATTCCAACCACCTGAAGAAGGCCGGAGCGTACAACGGCCGAAACGTGATAAATATGGCGACAAAGCTGAGTACAATAGTCCAAATAATGTACATAATACCTCATCTCAGAAATATAGATAGACTTTGAATAGATTTTAATAATAAAAAAATCCAAGGCTATAGAACCTAGACTGTCCTGCTATTTACCCATAGCTGGGAGGAGAAGAGCATGTAAGTGAATGTAATGGATTCAACTGGGATTTGAACTCTGCTCTCTGATTTTTCAATTCAAGCTGCTATGTAATAAATCAAATAGTGTTTATTAAGAAGACAGATCAGCAACCTGTACTACATCAGGTAGACTGGAGTTCAAAGTATTTGAACGCTAACAAGGTCTTTAAACCCAGCCAATACAAGCCAATTGTTCAAGGGGAGATAACAACTGTTTCCATCAAACAACCCCAAAAATTGGTCAACTCCCAACCCTACTGACAACACCTTTACACCTAATCACTTTCCTCAGCAACTAAGGAACCACATATGTACAATCTTTGCCAAATTTCAACCAACCATGTATATATTATGTATATTTGATTAATACGTTCTGTTGAAAATTTAATCCTTGCAATCGAATGTTCATTATAACACGTCAATTTGAAAAGAAAGCAAGTTGACTTGAGCTATACATTTCAAAAGTGTGTATCCATTTTCTAAGACTCTGTATAATTGGATACCTTCAAATTTTGGAAATTAGTAGAATCTTATAAGCATGACAGCTTAGAATCTTTAGGCAAAATATAGTCAAGAAAATATTGCTCCTAATGAATTTCTTGACTAATCAAGTAAAGCTGATTTTGTAAAAGTTTGGTGTTTGAAGTAAAATGTTCAGTAGGAGTTAAGGTTAAGATTGAAAATTTGATCAGGAAAGGAATGATCATTCTTATGAAGCCTCAGCCATAGAAGTTAAACTTGTTAAAATGAAGATTTACAAAAAGCAAAGAGAAAGAGAGAACGAAAGAACAGTGGCGACATTTGAGATACTAGCAAAGTAGTTGTTAATGTCAACGGCTGTCTTTGTTATTATACCTACTACATCTACTTTGTAAAAAAAACAAAATGTGTCATTTAGTACAGATCACTTCATTGTTAATCCAACCAATTTCCAACTCTTAGTTCTGCTACAATGCTCTCAAGTACTTTACCCACAATTATTAACAACTAAACTATATATGACTATGGATTTGTCATGTAATTGACATACATTGCCAACAAAAAAAAATGAATTTTTTATTTTGTTTTATTAGTGGGTGATGAACAAACTTTCCTTAATGAAACTTGCTTGCTGTTGATGGATGTGTACATATTTCTGTTGATGGATGGTGTACATATTTCTGTTGATGGATGTATGACGGATGCGTACATATTTCTGTTGATGGATGTATGTGTACATATTTCTTCTTGAATTTGTGGAATAATGAGTTATCAGTATTTACTCTATTTATATTCGGGACTCGATTTATATTCAACAAACCCTTTGAAAGAGTTGTCGCATATGAAATGGAACTCAACACAGAGAAATTCAAAGTAATGGTGAATAGCACAAGCAACACCAGTGTCATCATCACTATGGATGGTAAACCACTGGAGGAAATATCTAGCCTTAAATACTTGGGAGCAACCCTGTCAGAAGACGTCACATGAAAACCTAAATCTGCACATGGATCACCACAGCCATGAGAGCCAGACTGGAAAGGATATAGAAGAGCAGCATCATCTTCCATACCAAGTTCAAGCTCTACAAATCACTTGTCAGCCCCATCCTCCTCTATGGGTGTGAAATTTGAACACTCCTGGTTCCAGGAAGAAGGATCTAGGAATTTGAGAACAAATGCTTGAGAAAGCTTCTCCACATTTCCTACTGAGCACAAAACCAATGACTATGTACAGAGAAAAGGTTGAAAGTCTTGTGTGCTGACAGAAATCTCTCTTCACCGTTATTAAGCATAAGATGTCATGGTTTGGTCTCTGCAAAACCATTATGCAAGGCACTGTTGTAGGCAGATGTAAGTGAGGACAACACAAGAAAGTCAGACAACATCAAAGAATGGGATTCCTGAGAGCCACAGACCATCTTAGAGGAGGGTGTCTGTTTTTTCTGCCTTTATGTCCTCGCCCTAACGAGTGAAGCAGTTGAGACTAATGACAATATTCAGGCTATTGTCCACATCTTGGTTGTTATTATTACAATGTTTCCGCTGTTATGTCCTCTGGCCTTCATCAGGTTTATATTGATCTGGGTAACCTACAAGGAATTCTGAACTGAACCTTTTATTTAATCTACAGAGGTAGACGGTTCTCATTTGAAACATTGCCCATGCCTTGCAGGGACACAGAACATAGAAAAGGAATATCTATAAGAAAAACGTACATGGGAGAGGAATATTTGGTTACCATTTAGCTGATTCTTCACTGGTTAGTGTGTGACTCGTTGCCACTGGTATCGTGACGGTATACATGGTTCCACTGAACCTATCTGGTGTTTGTGTGTTCATGACCATTCAACCCTCTCTCACATTGTGCTTTTGATCTCAAAGGGTGAGAAGATCGCTGATGAAGCAGACTGAAGTGAAGATGATTCAACAATTTGGAAGCTACACAAAAATCAAGAATCCTTTGGAATAAAGAATTAAAAATGTAACAACGATTTGGTTTATATATGATTTGTTTTATACAGTGGTTTTAATCCTTCCCACTTGTTGTTATGATCAAATGACACTAGGATCCCCTTTCGGAGTCTGCAGTTTATGTTAGTAGTAACTTAAATTTCTAAGTTCTGGTCTTCTGGGTTTGGTTGTCTTCTACCCTAAGCATCAACCTTTACTAAATTTCCATATATAAAAATACATTTACTCAAGTGTTTTACCAAATTTGTTGTCCAGCCCCCTTTTGAGAGTGGTGAGAGGGATCGAGCCACCCCTTAACTCCAACTCACCTCGCACCACACTCCATATAGGTGGTGCTAATCTCTCTCTCTCTCTCCTCCCTCCCCCTCTCTTACACAGCAGCCAACATCAGCCAGCTTCCAGAGCTGCTGTGACAAATCCAATTTCCAGATGGCACAATGAAAACAAAAGAGATTTTCAGTCATTAATCCCTATCTATTAGCTTGCCTCATGCCAGAATCTTTCAATCAACCAGACCACACAAGAATTGGAAAAAGAAAGAAAAATTATTTCCATTCCCCTTAAAACAAAAGTTTATCTTTTCTCTTTCTTATGCATTTTTATTATAATTGAACAGACCACCCAGCCTTCTTGTCCATGGTCACTTCAAAATAGTAATTCATCTTTCCTTACCACTTGTATCCAAAGGAATCTGAATTACTGTTTGGATATAAAATTTTCTCTGGACGAATGTCACACAAATTATAATGACAAACATGTCAGTCTTTATTTCTGTGGGGATACTTTTCTTCTGGGGTACTGATTTGAAACATGTTTTTTTTTCTGGTACCTTTTCTCTAGAGGAATCATGAATGTTATTTATTTCAGCGACTACCCTGGTTTCTTTATTGACATGTTTTTTATTTTATCTGACATCTTTGTGCATACCTTAATGGTCTCCTTCCTATCAGTAGAAAGTGGGGAAGGATGGGTAGACTCAGTTTTGTTCTCTCTTACTGAATTCTGTCTCATTAAATTTGGGTTTGATTCTCCTTAGAATTATTTCAAGACATGATTTTTCAACGCATTTCTTTTCTAATTTTCTTAACTTTTCAATCCATCTTCCTGTAATTTCGACAATTTTCATCCAGTTATTAGACTCTCTTCTCTTTCTTTTTTTTGTTTGATCTCTGGCAATCCCAGTGTCACAATACTGCAGACAAATCTATCAAAGAAAATGACGCCAAAATCTCTCTTGTTGATATCAGTAACAACAGATTTAGTAATTGAATGAGTTTTAGCTACAAAGTTCTGTTTTCTCACTAGGCTTTTTATAACAAAGTAACCATATGATTAATTTTACTTGTTACCTGGAAATAATGCTACAAGTACTGTCCTTTATATAATAAAGTGAGATAAGAAAAGGCAATTGTTTTGTTGCTGCAGTCTATGGGGTCTGAAGAATTGAAGTCGGTGACAACCAGCACTCAACTTGACTCACTGCCCAAAATCTGACCAAATATCCATCCTGAGAACTTTGCAGCATCCGCCTTCATAATTAAAAGAATATTACACATTGTTGCCAAAAGTATTTAGCTGCATTTGATTTCAATTTTTTTTTTTTTTTTTTTTTTTTTTTTTTTATGAATTGGTCAAACTCAAACGAAAACATTGTTTTCAATCGTGAGTCTATCGATTGAATAGAATTTTATTATAAACAATTGCCATGTAAATGGAATTTTTAAAGCATTCTGAATGTAAAAATAAAGAAAAAGGTGTGCAAGACAATAAGAAACACTACCTGCCAAAAAAAAAGCGAAATTTTGTTGAAATCGGTTGAAAAATGTAGGAAATCCAATCCCATATATAAATGAACACACACACACAAACAACCTGGGTTTTATAATCAGTATAACTCGAGATGAGTTGTCCCCCTTTCATTCTGGTAACAGAATCGTGTTTTATCGTGTTTTTCAAATTGATTTCATGCAAAAACAATTGTTTTTCCATTTTTGGTGCTGTCAGAACCACCGCAATGTAATTTTACGTAGTTCTGTGAAGTTTTATTGAAATCGGTTGAAAAATGTAGGAAATCCGATCCAATATATAAATGTACAGACACACACACAATCTGCATTTTATAATAAGTAAGATTCACAACGTTTTGGCTGTTGTATGCTCCAGCCTTCTTCAGGTGATATGTTATAATTTTGAACTGAAGCGTTTATTTAATTCCCAAGAACACATGATCCAGTAGATATAAGCATTGGTTGAAGTAATCCAATGACTTGACCCAAAGAGTTTTTGAGTTCAGTACCTGGCCACAGCAGAGGTGAACAGTTGAGTTACTAAAGGAAAATAACTGATACTGAGGTAACTAGAAAAATTATGGCATGTGGAACTAGAACAATCCTAAATAAAGGGTTCAGTTTGAAATTCAAATGTATATCACCGGAAGAAGGCCAGAGCATATAACGGGCGAAACATTGTGAATATAACAAAGATAAGGACAACAGTTCGAACAGTGTAAATAGTTACAATACCTCATTTCAGAAATATAGACAGATGTTGAAAGGTGAGGACAATAGTTCATTTAAATAGTGTGAATAAGGCATTTGAATTATTTTTTTAAATAATAATAAAGATACAATCTCCTTAAAGTACACCTAATTTTCTTTTCTCGCTCACACCTTCTGATGATGACTCGTGTGAGTTGAAACTTTGAACAGCACAATTTTGTCCAACAAAATACATCATATTTTCAAAAGGATATTTGTACATTAGAAAAAACAGATTCATAATCCCTTAGCATTCAACACGCCCAAACTTGCCCTGTAAGTATCGGTTCTCTGTTCAACCTGCCCTATGTATACTCTGTCATAATCTCTGATGACATCATTGCAAATAACACAAGTCGTCGTCATATAAACATTAAGACTTTGAGTGCCAGTATTTATGGGGTGGGATTGAGAATGTTGAATGCTCAAGAGGGGTATAATTTAATAGACATAAAATGTCTATTGTTTTTAACAATATATCTTTTAAAAGAACAATTGTAACCCAATTATACCAAATTTAAAGTTATAAACTCTTGTTGAAAATAGAAACTAGGTAACAAGTAAATTAATCTTATAATGAAGCCTAAAGAGCCTCATGAGAAAACTAAACTATATTGTGTAATGATGGCATTCTTTACTTCAGTCGAGAATGACGTGTGTACCTAAAGTTCATTCAATTACTAAAGTTACTGATAACAACAGATTTCTGGGTCATTTTCTTTGTTAGGTTCGCCTGCAGTATAAAGAATTTCAATTCATATTCATTAGTCATGGAATAAATACTAAAAGTTTTATTTAAATTTCAAAGCATGAAATAAAAAATAAATACCATTTTCCTATATATTTTTTTTTGCTAAATAAAAGCATCATTATTTGTGACCTGAAGAAAATATCTTACCTTGTCAATTGAAGCACTCGTGTGTTGTGCTCTCTGAAAGAAATGATTGAACAAACTTGAACCTTGTTTTTAACTTTCTTTTGTAGGCTATATAAATGTTTATTTGATTAATTGTGTTTATCTTTAGCATATATAAACTCCTGCCTTTTTGAGGGGCTGGAGGCAGAAACTTTGAAGAAAAAATTGGTTGTTTTGCTGCCCATGTACAACACGACTATCAATTCTTTTGTGATGGCCGACTTTGTGACTCTTGGGACCTGCACATATCTTTTTAATGTAATTTCCTGATTCACTGTAGTAATTTTAAAATTTTTCCCCCCACAATGTCATTTTCTTTTCAGCTTTTGCAACCAAAATACAAAAGATATCCCCTTCTTACAGGGTTGAATATGAATGCAAACCCTATACTATATAATTGTAAAATGTACTTAAGATTGCTTTATTTTTCAAGTTAGTATTTTAACAGTATTGCCCTAACAAAAATCTTTCTAAGATGTGCTGTTTTTCTGTGTTACAATAACGTACAAACTTACCCACAAACCAAAATTGGTACTTAACATTGACTTTTTTTCCTTTTTATTTCTTTTTCTTTCTAGTCGTTCACAAAGGAAATTGTCCAGAATGCTGCAAAGAATCTCCTCAACTTCATCAACAAGTCTCCATCTCCTTTCCATGGTAATTATACTGATTGAATATCAAAACTTAAACATTTTATATTTCAAGTGTCTAAATGCTATACACCATCTCCAGAAACTGTCAATGAATTTCATTATGTGGAAGAGTGAAGCATTAAATCAATGAAAAATTGAGTAAATTTTGGAGCACGGACAAGAACACTTTACTACTATAAAATTTAGGTTTCAAAACCATAAAAAACGCTTTTTTTTTTTTTTTTTTTTTTTTTTAAATTTTTCTCTTCTGTTTTGTTTTTAATTTTTTTTTTTTCCTTCTATTTTTCATTTAGATCTTTTTTTTCATCTAATTAAAAAAATACAAGTTTTGGAATAGTATTATCGCAGATTACAATATGATAAAAATATGCCACTGCATATGAGTGGTTTCTAATTTAATCATCTGAAAATGTGAAAAATAATTTTTAAACATAAAAAATACATTTTTCCTGTTTGTAAAACAAAAGATGTTTACATATATGATCTTCCTTAATAAAAAATTGCTTATAGTTTAAAATTCTGAAAACATTACCATCACCAAAAAGTTCCAAAATTGTAAACACATTGTACTTAATCATTATTGTATATGCAATCAGGTATAAAGAAATGTGAATGAACAAGTGAAAGACAAAATGTAATTAAGTGCACCATTCATAAAGTTAAATGGGCTGCATGGGGCCCGTTGGCTGCACTTTGTCTATGAGTAATTTAAATATAGATTGCAATTTCTCTGTAATTTGATATTTTAAAAGCATTGTCAATTTCCATGATATGTCAGTTCCATGATATATTTTACATGTTGTTTGGTCCTAAATTAGATATAATTTTCTTGTTGATAGTTTTGTTTGTTTTTTTTTTTTTTTTTTTTTTTAATATGTAATGCTTTTAGTATTTGTTGTTGCTTTTTACACTTTGTGATATTTTTACTTTATTGGAAAGGATTTGTTGGCTTTCATGTTGTGTTTGTTGGCGTTATGTGATTGAACAATCTTCTGTATAAATACAGCGCAGTGTATGTATATCCAGTCGCCCGTCCATTTTTTCTGAAGTAACACATGATTAGAAATTAAATAACTTATTTAAAGTTAAATTTAAATATTGAACAGTGAAAAGTTTAAAAAAAAAATCCTTTATTAAATATTTAACTTTAATTTTGCTTTTCATCACAATGGCAACTGATTTAGTCTAATTAAACCGTAATTAAAATTTAAGTAGGGCACAGTATGTTGCTCATGTTTTTTTTGTTTTTTTTAGTATACGTACTGTGACGTATTTAAAATATTACATAGTTCGGGTTCCCTAACGTTTTTTAAGAGAAACTTTATATGAAGAGATCATGAAGAATGGCAATTCTAAACGAAAATAAAAATTGAACACAAGATAAATTTAAACAAACTATGTAGATGAAGAAAGATTATGCCAGATTAAGGTGTTGAATAAAAATATAAGAATTTAGAAATAATAAAATTATTTTAACTTTTATGTCCATAGTTAGGGCTGCTTCTAGGCTAGTTATTGAATAAATAACAAATTATTTTTTTTATTTTTGTAATCATTTCACTTTCAATAAAGCCACTAAGACCCAAGGGGTTACTGAATGCAAAAATATGAGAAAAAGGAAACATTATTAAAGAGAGAAAATAACCTTTAACCCTCTACATTATTAATATTACTTTCCTTTCCACTGCATTCTTTTTCAAAGCTTCTCAATTGCAGTAACCTTATTGTTAATTTCATTTAAAGCTGTTTTCTGTTGCCATAGCAAGATATGACAACACAACTATGAAATTCAAAACAAATTCAAATTCAAGGATCAGTCCCCTTCAATGACAGGATAAACTTTTTGCACAGCAATTGAAGTCACATACAGAGTGATAAAGGTTAAGAGGATAGAAGATAACGATTTTAATTTTTGAAAATTAAAGTTGACTGGAAAGCAAGAAGCTGAAAGATTTCCACAAGTAAGTGAAGAAACTATTAGTATAAAACTTATGGTTCCATCTAGCCATTTCAACTGTAAAATGATGGGACCTTGCTGCCAATCTAGTACTGCACTTAAATTCCTAAAGTTTAGGTAGCATAGAAGAAAGCTCATGAGAACAATTTTAAGTGGACAGTGTGAAAGCAGATATGAGGGAGAAAATGAAAAAGGAAAGTCAAAGTGGGATACACTAAGAGAAGCTTTAGTGACATTAGCAAATGAGATCATCCCATAGATGGCAGATGAAATTCTGGACATTCTTTTATTAGGAGACAAAAAAATGCCAAGAGCTGGAACAGAATATAGAACACTGCACATTGAAATAAAGAATAAATGCAGATAGACCCAAAAGGTTGCATGAAAAATCTGAGAAAATAGAAAGAATAATAATCACAGATAAAGCAGATATACATAAAAAAAAAAAAATGAACAGGAGAAAAGACATGCTCATCAACAGGATACATAAGCTCCAAGGATGGAATGATGACATTAGAGAAAGAAAAAATACTTCAGAGATGGAAGGCATAAATTGGAAAGCTTTTCTACGATGAAAGAGAACAACTGGTAATACACAGAAATATTGACGAACTGGAAATATTAAAAAATGAAGTGGCAGCTGCACTAGGCAAATTGAACAGAAACAAAGTGGCAGGGCCAGACTGAACTGTAATATAGATGCTGCCAGCCTTAAACGAATTTTGTATAGACAAGATTACAAAAATAATAAATTAAATCTAAAACAGTGGTGATATATGGAAGACCTAAGTAGATCTATTTTCATAGTACTGCCTAAGAAACCAGATGCAAACGAATGTGAATGCTGTGGGACAATTAGCCCAATGAGCCATATAATGAAACTCATCATCTGAATTCTGATGAATAGGACAGGAATAGTGCAGGTTCATCAAAAACATTGGAACAATGAATGCAATATTTATGCTCAGAACATAAGAGCAATACAAATGCAGAAGTGTGCTTTATAGATTATGCAAAGGCGTTTGATAAAGTTCACCACAAAGATCAGCAACCTTGATATATTTGGGAAGGATATTAGAATAATCCAGAACTTATACTGGCAGCAAACTGGCTGCATACAGATAGAAAATGAGTTCAGCAGATATACAAAAATAGAAAGGGGTGTAAGACAAGGATGTGTCTTCTCACCAGACTTATTCAACCTATACAGCGAGGTGATTCTGAGAGAATTATAAATCCTATGAGGATTCATTATTGATGGCCACAATCTTAACAAGAAGATATGCAGATGACAGTGTTGATAGCAGACATGGAACAAAAACTACAAAAGCTCCTACAGAAGATAGTGAAGGAAAGTGAGAAGAAAGGACTAAACATCAATTGCAAGAAGACAGGGTGTTAGCAAAAAGATGAGTCCAAAATGCAAATTACAAATCAGAGATAAGAAAATCAAACCAGTACAAAAATTTAAATATCTGGGAAGTGTTCTAACAGAAGATGGAAAGAGCAACACTGAAACCTGAAAATGTATTGGGATGGCCAAAGATGCCTCCCAAAAGCTAAGCAGAGTATTAAGAGACAAAAACTTTGTTAGAAATAAAGAAAAGAGTACTGAACTGTTATGCGATATGTTCTCGTATATGGCAGTAAATTCTTGGAAACTCCTTGAAGATGAAGAGACTTGAAGCAATAGAAATTAGGTTCTACAGAAACAAAAAGTACACTTTTACTTAACATCAGGAAGAGACAGTTTTGAAATTTCGAGGACACATAATGAGGAAGGAGGGCTTGGAAAATCTGATACTCACAGGAAAGAGTGACAGGAAAATACCACATAACATACTTGATGAGCTTGAGTAGGTGGATGGTGGAACAGGGTTTAGGAGAAATAACAAAAAAAAAAAAAAAAAAATTATAAAGAGCTACAAGGAACAAGAAATTGTGGAGAGCCATGATCATCAACATCCTGAGGGGACACAGTACATAAAGGAGACAGGGAAGCTATGTTCTTGTGGGGGGAGAGGGACTGAAGCTGAGGTACCAAGAGATTCTTCTTCATGTCCTATATTCATGATTTGATTTGCTTTCAGTTTTTATTGGCTATAACATTGGCAGAGGTATGTACTCTTTGTGTGCTTTCTCATTAACATAGCTTTTGCCAATGTCTTTTTGACATAGCTGCAGATATTAAAAATATTTCTGTTTTAAAAGTATTTATTTTAATAAATAGTTTTAAAGCAATTCAATGAAAAATGATAAATTGTGTCTATAATTTTGCATTGAAATGTCGATAATAAAAAGATAACAAAGCCCACCACCACCAAAAAAAAAAAAAAAAACTATCAATTTTACATAAAGCATAAAAAACGAAATCTGTTAACAGAAAAGAAAATGATGAATAATTATGACCTATGAATGGTGTTAATGTCATAAAAGCTGTGGGTGGTTGACTGACATTTCTATTTAGTCAGGCGAGGTACGGTTGTTGATAAATTTTATTTTTTTTTTTAAATCATTCCTTTTTTAAAAATGTTTACACATAAAGAGGAAATTTGATACAAATGGCTTGAGAAATTAAAATAGAAAGTAGGATGATTCAGGCTTACCAAATTACCAATTGTCAACTCCCCAGCCCAGTGCCCCTGACTACATGAGTTTAACAGTTTTTTTTTTCTCACACTTCTTGTTTGTGGGACTCTCTCCTAATTTCTTGTAAGTACAATCTTTAAAAATTTAAATGCAATGACAATTGCCTTCTTATGTCTTCCCTGTTTCTTTTTTGTCCTTTCTTCAATCCTCCCCATTCTCAGTCTTCACATTCTCTTTCACTTTCACTCCCTGTAACACCCTGCATTCTAGTGGTATTGTTGCCTTGCATGGGGTGAAATGATTTTTTTTATTTTTTTTTATTAAATCTGGCTGTTGTACTTTCTGGCCTTTTTCAGGTGATGGGAATTTCGAACTGAAGCCTTTATTTCATCCGCCAGGTTAGATTGTTCTAGTTCCATGGACCATACCTCTTCCAAATTAGTACAATCTACCCTACTGGGTGAAATAATGGGTTCAATTCTCAAGTTCAGTAACTGTTATAGCTCTTTCTAGTACTTAAGGGAAATTTCTTTCCTAACCTTTGGTTTAAGGTAATGTGTAAATTCAACATTGTGATTTTCACTTCTAGTTACATCTGCTATATGGGAATCCTATTATAATTGTGCTTGTCTCTCCCTTCGTTAGTTCGCATGACCGTTATGCCTTGCCAATTCCTTATAAATAATGGACTATTCTATTTTGAACACATGGAAAGAGGGGAAAAGACATTACTTGGTTTCATTGAGAAAAAAAATCAATGATTTGAAAGAAAGAAGTGAAGATAGATGCATTTAATGGCGGTTTCACTGAAAAGGGAAAAGTTATCAATTTCAAATCTTTTTACTTGTACCCACTTCTTAAAATAAAGGTCCACATTCATATTTCTGATTATTATTGCAATATTTTGTAAAATTTAAGCTCAAATAATTAACAATGCAATAGGGGAATTTCTATGGATATTTTATTTTTGTAGAACTCACCATGAGCTTACTCAGTCATTAACTGAAAAATTAACATTCATCAGAATATTAAAATAGAAAAACCATGAAATTTTCACAGGTTAAAACCAATAATAAGGTGAGCTGTTTCCAGAGAGTCTTGGGAAAGATCATCCTTCTTTGAACCTTGTGGATTGCTACTACAAAATCACAAAGAACTTTACCGAATAAGAGAATCCACATCACTTGAGGACTTCCAATAACAGCAACAACTAAAATGGATAGCACATGTAACTGAAAGAGATAATAATGACATAATCAAGATGTTGACACTCCACACGACTTCAAATAAAAGGTTAGGAAGGAAACTCCCATCAATACTGGAAAGAGCAATAAGAGCTACTGAACTTGAGAAACCCATTTCCCTGAAAAATTGTTTTAATAGAAAGATTTTATAAATCTCAACTGAAAACAGTATTTGCTGCTTGGTCAATGAATGTGAAATGTTTCCTTACAGTGAAACGGCAATTATTACCATACAAGAAATGTTCAAGTGAAGTGATTTTTGTTATTTGGTTAAGTGCTTTGTTTGTGGTTCTGTAGCACCAGTCCATAAAATCTCCTGATGGATTGTCTTCTTTAAGACTTAGGAGGATTTATTCACTTGGAGCCATTTTTAATCATTGATTTGAAAAAACAGTTGTGTATAACAATACATGAATGATTATTTACACTATTTACATTCAAACTATTTTTCTCATCTTTGTTGTCATCACCTTTTGGATGCTTTGTCCTCCATCCTTCATCAGGTATATATTGATCTAGGTAACATGACCAAAATGTGATAGCAACAAAGCTGTAAACAATAGTCCAAAAGTATTCAGAATTCAGACAGAAATTTTTGAAGGAGTTAGAAACTATGCATGACATCTGCATAAGTCTAGATTGGACACGTTAAATGTATGTGTAAGCATTCTGAAAGCAAAGGAAAGGTTTGTCGCAGATTAATTCCACAACGCAGAGAACAAATCACTGTAAGTTAACACTTGAATATCGGGGACAGAAAGAAAAATGCGAAAATTGTTTCGCAGGTACTATCTCAAAATCCCAATGCACGTAACCAGTCAGAAAATAACTCCCTCTCCGATGAACAACAGCCAAAATACATCAGGACTTTTTCCCGAATCGAGAACACCAGCTGCTTTTTTTTCGGTCAAAAGCAGTTTTTTCATTAAAAGAAAAACTGAAATCAATTTGAAAATTTTTGATTAACAAAATACTTTTATAGAGACTCCTGCAAATCAACTTGTTTTTAATTTAAATAGTCTGTCTTCAGCATGTCATGCAGGAATGTGTGTGTGTGTGTGTGTCTTTTTTTGGTAAGTAATTTTCTTTTTTATCGTATTTATCAATGATTTTTTACTTTCATTTGATGAGGTAAAACTTTAATTTTCTTGCTATAGTATGTTTTTCTTTTTGTTTTTTTTTTTTTTTTTTTTTTAAACTGCATTTGATCAGAGCCAGTTTCATTACATCTGACATTCAGGTGACTATTTGAAAAATTGTTACATTCTTAATGGATTTTAAATTTAGAATATGAAGCCATGTTTATTTAGGCTGAAATGGTGTATCATCCTGGTATGATGTGAAAAAACATTTTGTCAAAGAATTCTTACAATTGTATCAATGTTAGTCCAAATATGTGTTCATTTTTTGCTTATTTTCTTATTTCAGCTGTTGATGAGCTTAAACACATGCTGAAATCAGCTGGTTTCCAGGAACTACGGGAAACTGAACACTGGGAATTGGAACAGTCTAAAAAGGTTTGTTTATTGACATCTTCTGCACATTGCATCTCTTTCTCTCAGAAATTTGGGTTTCCATAACCAAAAAAGGTTGTGGAAATCCAAAAGTCTGTGTATAGAAGGTCTGTGTAAGTTTGAGACTTTAGCACCTGTTCCATTTGGTACCTATTTATTGTTATATTCTTGCAATTTCTAAAAATTAACCCCCCCCCCCCAACTTTCTGCATACTAATTACTGTTTTGGCAAAGTTCAACATTTGTATCCACAAAAAAAATGTTGTTAAAAGAAGTTATTCTGTTGACACCACAATTACTGTATATTCTTGTCACAGTTTTTATTGTTTTAAAAAGCTGTTTTTGCAGATATGAATGTTAAAGTTTGCCACAGTTTCTTTCTCAAAAACTGTTTACATGTTGAATTGACAAGATGCTCTATAAGAATATTCTATCGACTCACTAGGACATCTGTATATCAACCAATCACTTCAAATGATGGATAGTTAATTCAGAGTTAGGTCTCCATGTTGTTTATTTTGCTACTTTACAAATATTTGTTTACGAGCCTGCGATTTAAAGCAGAGTGAATTGGGTTTGAATCTTTTAAGGGTGGAGATGTCGTCTTTGGCAAAATTTTAATGGAGCTTCATCTTAGAAGTTCCTGACAATGTCGGATATTGTTTGGCCAAATTTCTAAAGTCTGAGATGCTAAGTGACAATATCTTACCAGGAAACAGATGATGACTAATTTAAGCATCCAGCATTTTTTTTTATATAATCATTTTGCTCAAGCAAGAGTATAAAGCCACTAAGATGCAAGGGGATTACTGAGAGTGAAAGAAACTGCAGTAACATTATTGGAGAAAAGACAAAGAGGACAGGATTCAAGAAGACAGATGACGATTGATGTTGCATTTAAATTTTTGAAAATTGTAGTTAAGAGGAAAGCATGAAGGAAAGTAAGAAAAAGTTGCTGAGGAGAAAGGATAATAAAAAGAACAGGATTCAAGGCTACATAAGATGACAATTGACATTGGATTTAATTGTTTGAAGATTGTAGTTGACAAGGAAGCAAAAAGCAGAAAGAGAATTTTATTTTTTTTTTTTTTAGTGTGAAAGAAGAAACTATTAGAATTATGGTTACATTTAACAATTTCAGCTGTAAAATGACGAGACCTATCTGCCAATCTAGTACTGCACTTATATTCATGAAGCTAAGGTACCAAACTTGAAAGCTCTTCAGAATAATTGCCATGAAAATATTAATAGAAAAATGTACAGAGAAGCTATATTACAGTGGTAGGGAGTTACTCACCTGGTGGTTAGCATCAGCTATGCTGATGGAAAGTAAAAATGACCTTTTAAGATGGTTAAAAATTTAATTTCACAGTTTAGTTTTGTCTTCTACTTAGACAAAAGCAATAAATCACCAAGGCCCGACTTTTGACTGTTGCCTCCACCCACCCGGTTTTCTGTTAACTCATTTCTTTTTCTTTGTTATTGTTGCAGGAAGAGTAGGTTGGCCCCCGTCTCTCTCACCCTCAAACAGGTGGGGGGGGGAGACAATCGGCTGGCATACCAAATCAGATTTTGTCATCTGTTTTATTTTAACCAAATTCTGGTTAGAAAATTGTATTGTTCTTGATGGCTTACTTCTGAGACATTGTTTTGAAATGTTGGGTGACCAATGCCTCCACCAGCCAAACTCCTATTGTTTAAAATATTGGTCAGGGAAATCATTAATTTTAAGCTTATGCACATGGTAGGCTGTATCTACATTTCTTAATTGTTGTGTGTGTGTATGTGTATGTATATATATATATATATATATATATATATATATATATATAATGTGCGTGTCATAGCAGTTGATATGCCACTGAACAAAAACAACTCACCAAACTTATATATATATATATATATATATATGAGAGAGAGCATAAATATATGCTTATTATAGATATATTAATCAAAATAAGAAAAATAGATTTTTCACAGCTACTTTTTCTTGCACACGCTGGCGCTAATGTATCACACTTTCCGTTTTTGTATTCAATTGAAAGGCCCACCAAGCAGTCACATTGAGAACTAATATGACTCATTCCACTAACCCCTCAAATTTTGAAATACATTGCTGGCGTTTTTTTTTTTTTTTTTTTTTTTTTTTTTTTTTATACTGCAGATTTTGTCTGTTGCATCTGAAGTCCATTGATGGGGGTCTGTAGATTAGAGGTTTATCTATATATCTAAAATCTTGATGTTCCGGTAGTGTAATGGTTATTTGATCAGTTCCCTGTCCTTCCAAAAATTGTGGTTGGTTGTGCTCAATTCTTTACCACTATAATCAGATTGTATATGTTTTTTTTCTACCCTAAGTAAATTCAGTCTCTTCCAAGATCATCCCCAAGGGTGCATTACAAAAACAAATTTATTGTAACTGTGATCATTGTCGTCATGGTGATTTTTAAAAACAGGTTTGAATACACTTTGTTATAATTATTTTAAAATTTTAAATTTACCTGTTGTACATATGGAATTTTTTTTTTTTTTTTTTTTTAACAGTTTTACTCTTATTATTATGATACAATAGGTTCCTGCTAAATTGACTATAGGATGAGTAAGAGATGGCGGGTGTATAAGATGCAGGTTTTTTTAAGTCAAAAATCGTGTCCAAAAGTCTGCTGTGGCTTATACTTTAGTTTAGAACTCGAACCAATTTGTTTCAGGACTCAAAATTGACAAAATCAAGTCAGATTGGATTTATTTGTTTACCAGAGAGATAATATCTCTCTAATGGTGTATTGCAACAAAGGGAAATAAATCTTTCATGTTTTTCTATGTCCCATATGAGTCGATACTTTTTCCAGATTTTGTTGAGTCTCGAGACCTTTGTGATTTTGGAAATCATTCAAAGGTAAAGAGTAGTATTTAATTTACAATAAAAAAAAAAAAAAAATACAAAATGATACATGAACAAAATGTCCCGTCTTTTTTTGTTGTTGTTGTTGTCTTTTTTCTCTTCCTTTTTCACAAGTTTTGGTCATTTTTTTAAAATAAAATCAAAATTTTTTTTATACATGAAAAATGAATTTTTCCTGGAATTTCTTTGCCTGGGAGTATAAGACAGTTAAAAAAGTAATCTTTACACAAAGGCTGATGTTCAGTTATACTAATATATATTTTTGGGGGATCAGATTAACACTTGACAACAATAGAAAACCGATCCCCCACTTTATGTCCACTAGTATTTTATATTAATATTTATACTTAATACTAAAAGCAGACAACCCAGTTTTGTAAAGCTACAAATGAAAGCTTTCCCTGTACACAATCAGGCCCTTATATGTATAATTCTATTTGTAGTTTATTCAAATTTGTGGTAATGTTTTAACTTTTATTTATTTTTTTTTTTTTTTTTTTTTTTTAGTATTTTGTGACCCGAAATGAATCTACAATAATTGCTTTTGCGGTTGGTGGCAGGTACCAGCCTGGGAATGGGTTCAGTTTTGTTGGTGCCCACACAGACAGTCCATGCCTCAAGGTAAATTTTCCTTTTCTGAATATCATTTACTCCATTAGTTTAAATTTTAAAACAAAAAAAAAAAAAGCAAAGAAAATTTTTAAAAGTAGACAATAATTTCATATAATCTATGAACAAAATATTAAATATTCATTTTTCTTAATATGAGGGAGAGTAAATAAGACTTCAAACAATTTTGGGCAGAATATTCTTGAAACTCTGTGATTGATATATGGCAAACCTGGACCTTCAAGTCCACCAAAAAAAACACTGTCAAAAGGTTAGCTTTTCCTTTGGCTCCAGTATTATTTTAACTACATTCATTCTTCAGTGATGTTTATTGTTTTAAAAAGTGATGATTAGAATTGTAAATTGTAATAAAACCTAAACATATGAAGAAAGTGAATTTATGCATTTTTTATTCTTGAGTATTGACAACAAAAAGAATAAACACTATTAGAATATTTATCTACACCAAGGGTCGGCAACCTATGGCCTGTGGGTCGGATCCGGCCTGCGAAGGCATTTTAACTGGCCCATGAGCCTGATTACCAATGACTCTATTTTTAACATGAGAGACGACCTTCAAATGAAATTTGTTATATGTCATTTTCCATAGAATGTCTACACATCTCAGTGCACTAAAAATATTAGACTATCTGCCAGTTATCTTTCATGACTTATTTTACCAAGTTGCGTTGCCTACGTTTAATGTCAAATAATGGATACATATTTGTTATGACTCTTGGCTACATCAAAAGATAACAGAAGCGAAAGGAACGATAAAGTGAAAGAGGCCAGGGAGGGACTGACATGCGAGGTAGCAGAAATCTAAAGACAGTTAAACATACGCGCATTATACATACATGCCTCATGAATGTGTGGATGATACCGCATGTGTACGTACGTAAGTGTATATGTTTGTAACTATTTGTACTTGTGTGTATGGGTATATGTGCTTCATTTTTGTTTGATGTGTGTGTGTGTTTCGTTTACGGAACAATTTTCAATAACAGTTTCAAACCTACACATCACAATTTCATCCATTTCACTTGATTTTTTTCACTTTGAAGTAGTTTGATGTTCCTTGAGGAAAATTTTTGTTAGGTGTTTTTTAATTTTAGATTTTCTTCTGTTTTTCTGATTTCTCAATGTTTATTTTCATTATGGTTTTAAATATTTATGTTGACAGGGGTCTGCATATGTAATTTTTCATTAATGGCCTTCGTCTGGTCCGCGGGGTTGAATGAGCTGCCGAACCCTGATCTACACTATTTATTAGATTGTTTTATTGGAATGTTGGCAAGACATTGACTAATTGCCAATTGATTCAAACTTTATAAAATGATAAATAATTATTTCCTTAGAGTTGGTTCACATATTTTAATTTAGTTAATGTCTATAAATTTATGAATAAAAAATTGTTTTTACATTTCTTTTTTTATAAATTGGTAAATGATGAATGTTGCATTGCATTAGTTTTAATGGTATTAGTTTTTAGAATGTTGTAAATATGAAATTATTCTTGTAAATAACCTAATGATGTAATGGAATAACCTGTCACCCCCATGAGTGACTACATTATAGGTAGAAACTACCTTTAAGTATCATGCGAGAACTAACAACCTTCCAATAGCAGCACTCACTACTGGATTGACTTGTGACGACCTTGTGCATAACTGTTACCTTTATTCTTATTGTATTGGTTTATTACAATAAACCTTTACTTATTTTATCCACCGTGTTTGTCAAGTATATATTCCTATTAGCACGGAATATAACATCTAATAGTATTTAATATTTTTGTTGTAAACTCAGAAAAAACTAAAAAAAATGTATAAATTCACTTCCATCATGTTTAAGTCTTATTACAATTCTAATCATCACTTTTTTTTTTTTTTTAACAAACATTGCTGAGGAGCAAAGGTAGTTAAAATAATAGCAGTGTCAAAGGGAAAGCCGTCCTTTTGACAATCCATTTTTTTTGCAGGTAGGAAGATCTAAGTTTCTATGTATATGTATGTAGTGTGTATATATATGTTTCATTTTCTGGATTTAATGAAATACAAAATTTTAAGCAATTTTTACTAAACTAAGGATTTATTATTATACTATTATAATGGTGTGTAAGTTCTACTATAGATGGTATAAAGTTAGTAAAAGTAGACATATTCTTAATTTCCCATGAAAGTCGTTATTATAAAAAACAAGAAACTAATCCATAACAACATCAATTATGAACATGTCCACAATGTACTGGCCATATTCAGGGATTAAGAATATGTCTACTTTTTCACTCCTGCTGAAAGTATGTTGTTGTTGTTAAAAGAGAGATTGTAGTAGGTCAACCAATCGCTTTTTTAAACCAATGCTATATGATAGTTTTTTTTTTTTTAGTCATTAACACTGTCTTATTCTCCATTAGTATTGTCTCATATACTCGAACATTATGAAAAGAAAAAAAGGTTTACTAAATGCCAATAGGGGGCAGTTATTAAAATTAGCTTTTTCTTTTGCTTTAATTTTTTTTATTTTAACCATGCAGGAACATTTTACAGTTCATTCCTAAAGTTATCTCCCTTTATTTGATAATCATTTGTCGGGAATGTTTCTCTCTTACCATATTAACTGAGAATGATAGAAATTACCAGCATTATTAATGGGTGGTTAATTTTTTTGGCCAGGGAATTGTCCATGGTTAAAATATTATTGGCAAAATTAAAACAAATGGAATTGACAAAAAATCAAAGAATATAAGAAAAAATTTCTTAGAACAGGGCAAAATAATACAAATTTGCAATGTATATTAACCTTTCAAAACTAGACAAAGCAACAGTAGTAAGGCAAAATGTTCATAAAGTAGGAATTGTGCTTACACACAAGAGATACAGTCAAGTGATTATAGCATTCTGGCTTCAAGATAAGAAATATGGCAAATGAAACAGAAGTGGTTGATTTTTATTGCTTAAGAAGAAATCCCAGCATGAGATTTGACTATGAATTTGGAAGGTGGGGGTGTTCTTAGCAGTCATTCCTATGGATTGGATCCTATGGATCAACAAATTTATTCAAAAGTGTATATTATCATAAATCTTTACATTATATCTATATTGTATTTCAAATGGACATATTAAGGAAAAATACTGTTTTCACTTTATTTAAACATGAAATACTTAAAGGAAACTTATCAGTACAGAAATATTAGAAAAGCACTTTTAGCCAAGTACATTATTATATATAAAAAGCCATCAGTTCAGTTGAAGATAAAATTCCAAAATCATAATTTCTAATGTTCATGCAAATAAAGCTTGGAAATTGCTTAAAAAAAAAATTTATAAAAATCAAGTGACCAGTACAGTTGGACATTAAATCAAAAACACTTTTTCTTTTTCCATGTAGCTGTATTATCTTTCATTTACATCTTTTGGTTCCGTTGTTTCCAGCAGGTTAACAACAGGACTATGTTGAGACATATTTAAGGATGATCGATCAGCTGATATCGACAAATGTCATCAATACATTGTTACTATAATACCTTTTACTGTATTACTACTACTAACATTATTTAAAAAAATAATAATAGTAACAGTAATGGTGATATTTGAATCGGTAATATAAAAAAAAGTGTCAGATTGATTATAGCTAATGGAAATGAACACTGAAATTAGCCTCCACGTATAAGATGGCATATGATTTCTTTTTCCTTTCTCATTTTCTCTATCTGTTTTTTCCTTTCTCTTTTCTCCTTTTTTTTCTTTCACTTTCTCCTTTTCCCTTTGAATTTGATGAAAAGGGATCACGTTACTAGCATGTAAGCAATGGGATCTTACCTATTACACTGGCAGCACATGATTCTTGATAATAACTGAGATGGTTGAAATGACTTAAAATGATAGAATAGACATGAACTTCAGACTGTTTATCCACAATTTGTGTCCTGATGCACAATATCTTGTTCAAAAATTAGAAAAATAGAATTAAAAAATTAAAGAGACACATCTTGTTGATTGAATTTAATAAAACTGTATTTCATTGAAAATTTTTCTTTGTTACGTTAGTGGATGCTGCCATTTTCCTTGAAATATTTTTAAATCTTTTTGGTTTTACAAAGAATTTTATTTTCTTGCTCCAATACTTTTGTTGAAATAAAGCAAGGGGTTGCAGTCTTAATAAACGTTAATGGCCTGATGTATTTAATGTAATGGATTTTTCCTAAAAACTGTCTCCCAGCTATGACTGGGTTCTTTTTTTATGTGTAATGGCATGGTGCAGAATACAAAAGACATAGGGTCTTCTATTTTTACTACCTGTTCAAGGCACTTGTAGGCCCCCTGTATTGAGTTGTAAGGCTCTGTCAAAGATGAATAGATGGAAAATTTTAATCAAACTCCTTATTCTTTTAACACCATGATGTTGACTGAATATAACATTCAACTTTTTCCAGATGTCCACTAAAAACACATGTATCCACTTGAATAACATTTACTTAGCAATTTCTGATTGTAAACCCAACATAAACAGCTTTATGTAAGAGGTCAAATAAGTGTTTTCTGCAAGAGGTCAAATAAAAGACAGCACTGAAGGTGTCAAAATATATAAAGCTGTATAAGATTTATTTAAAATCAATCCTGAGAAAATATTTTTATTGAGAATTTGAAAAATATTTGCATTTTTTTTTTTTTTTTTTTTTAATTTGTCAAATTAATATATAATTAATAAAAAATATAGAATCCTCCAGAGTTATAATTTTGGGAAATCCATCTAATATAAATTGAGAAGACTAAATATTTTTTTGAGAAAATCATTTTTAGGTGAATTTTAGTATATCAAAAAAAAAACTATAGTTATTTGATGCTAAGTGTGCAGTCATATGGAGGTGGTATTTGGAATACTTGGTTGGACCGAGATCTGACTTTGGCTGGCCGAATCATGGTACAGGTTAGTAACTATCTTGTTTTACTGATTTTTATATTTTTTTCAGTTTACTTAGGTGATATGCAAGGTCTGTCTGAAAAAGTAATGGGTTTGGATGTGCATTAACAAGAGTTAGATATATATATATATATATATATATATATATATATATTATATTTATTTAAAAATTTATAACATAAATATGTTATAAAATCACTACAAAAATAGCCATTTTGCTTCAACACTCCCGGTGTCTTATCAAGTGATGATGTTGAATGCAAAACAAATGGTTTTAAGTTTCAAATTCGTTAACGATCTTTTTGTAGTGATTTTATAATATGTTTGTTATAAATTTTCTAAATAAATAATTATATCTGCTCTACTTTGTATTGAGCACTCTTTTAAGAATAGTAATTGTTGGTTATTGGAATTCATTCTGTATACACCAATTATATATATTATGTATGTATATGTTCTGTGTGTGTGTGTATATATATATATATATATATATATATATATATATATATATATATATATATATATATATATGATCACAGATCATTGCAAAAGTTTGAGCTTGATATTCATTGTTAATATAAAAGGACTGCAACTTGATACTGACATTTGTTTTAGTGCAGATTTCTGGTGTGTTCTAGATTGAAACTTTGCATAGTTCAGTTGTGAATCAGACTTTGTTGAATGTTGACATTTTGTCCACAAAAGATGGGGGATGAAAAATTGCCATTTCCCCAGATTATGCTCTATGAATTTCTCCTGAAAGGAATAAGTTTCAGCTCTTCAGGAAGTGGTCTGGCAGATTTTGTTGGGGCGATTTTAATGATCAACCACACTCCAGGTCACATTCTGGTATTGATGAAGACATTCTGCTTGCCATTATAGAGAATAAATGGAAGATTTCAGTGGAAGAGATTGCAAAGGGTTTGAAAAGGATCAGTTTATACTTTCTCTTGTATTTATCATGCATTGTTTGGCCAGTGATTGTTACAAATGACGTAATTTTAAAATCTTTATCCTCCATGAATCTTCCTGTAATGAAAATGCCTTTTTATATGTATGTTCAGTAGGTATGGATTAATCAACAAATGAAAATTACAAAAAAAAACCCCAAAAAAACATCAAATGTTGAAAAAGATTCTGTATAAATGCAAAACTTTCAAAGGCAAATATTTTGATTTTTTTTTTTACTCTCTAATTTTTTTGGTTTGTGTTTCTTTTTAAGACAACCAACCATATTGAACATCGACTGATCAACGTGAAAAAACCCATTTTGCGGATTCCCAATATTGCCATTCACTTGCAAAGGGACATCAATGATAAACATAATGTCAACAAGGAGGACCATTTGTGAGTGTTTTCTGTTAATATTAAAGATTTTAAATTGATCAATCAATAAATGCGTAAGCTTAACAATGAAAAAAAAAAAAAAATGCATTTATTTCACCCAACAAAAGTTCAGTATAATCTCCTCCGGTAACGGTAATATTAGTTGTTTCCTTATAAGGAAACATTCAGCATTCATCGACCAAACAGTCAGTGCTACAGTTGGTTGACATTTATAAAATCTTCCTCTTAAAACATTTTTCTCAGGAAAATTGTAATGGTAATATTAGCTGTTTCCTTATAAGGAAACATTCAGCATTCTGTTAATGCTCTTTCTAGTATTGACGGGGTTTCCTTCCTTGCCTTTTGTTTGGGGTAGAGTGGAACGTCAACATCTTGACTAGGTCATTATTATCTCTTCACATTACATATGCTACCCATTTTAGTTGTCGACTGTTGAATGTCCTCAAATGATGTAGTCTCTGATGAATATTAATGACATTAATTTTTATCTGGAATTTTAACTATATAATGTGCAATATATGTGTTAAGCTGGTCATCGGGCTGGGACCAAAGTGTAGTATCTGTTCTCCTCATCTCTAATATTAATGGTAATAGCTGTTTCCTTATATGGAAACATTTGGCATTCATTGACCAAGCAACCAGTGCTATCCATTTATGCCTTCCTTCCCTCCATAGCAATCGGACTGGAATCAAAGTGTAGTATCTGTTCTCTTCATCTCTAATGGTAATATTAGTTGTTTCCTTATAATGAAACAACATTAATTGACCAAGTAGCAGGTTCTTCTAGAGTTATACTATTCTTTATTCCTTGGCCCTCAAGCTGGGATCAGTGTAGTATCTGTTCTCCTCATCTCTAATAGTAATGGTAATATTAGCTGTTTCCTTATAAAGAAACATTTGGCATTCATTGACCAGGCAACCAGTGCTACCTTAAGCTGAAATTTATAAAATCTTTCTATCAAAACAGTTTTTCAGGGAAATAGATTTCTCAATTTTAGAAACTCTTAATTGCTCTTTTCACTATTGATGGGGGGGGGGTTCTTTCCTAGTATTTTGTTCAAAGTACTGTGGAACGTCGACTTCTTGATTATGTCATTATTTTTCTGTTCAAGTTGCATGTGTTATCCATTTTTGTTGGAAGTTCTCAACTGATGTGGTTTCTGTTATTTGGTACAATTCTTTGTTCATGATTCTTGCTAAGTCCTACAGGCTTCATTCAATCAAAGCCATTTTTAACCATCGATCTGAGAAAGCGGTTGTATACAGCTGATAGTTTAGATATTTCTGAACAGGTTTGACACGATGCATGTCATCCATATGAAAGTCTTGATGAGGCTATTTAAGAATATGACTAAAGTTTTTATGTTAATGTTTTGGTTTGTACCTGAAGAAGGCCAGATGTACAATATCAGAAACTTCATAATAGCAACAAAGATGAGGGTATTAGTCAGTGTATAAATATTACGGATTTATTAAAATTTGAACTTTTACAAGAGAAATGTTTTAATTTATATATTTTTATTTTAATGTAATTTTTTTTTTTTTTTTTTTTTTTAAATATAGATGTCCAATTTTGGCCACCCAAGTGCAGGCTAAGTTAATGGAAACTGGAACTTTGAACTTAACAGAGAAACATCAGGTATGCCAGAAACTCTTCTGAAATTCCGTGAATACCTGTGTATAAGTCTACTTCAGGTATAGTGTGGGCCCTGAATGTTTTTGTGCAAAACCTGATCTTATCATATAGCCCGTGTATAAAGTGACCACAGTTTATGAGCATTACTAGTTGGCTTACCATAGTCAAACACGACAGTACTGGGCATCATCTTTTATAGCAAAAAAAATGGTCTTCATTCTTTTTATACAAAACTACTCCAAAATGCTAAGAAAAACCACTTACTGTAAAATATGATACATAATGAGTACAACCATAATTTTAATTTAAAAAAAAAAAAAGCTACTCTAACAATTTGCAAAGACAAAAATGTATAGAAAGTGCTTTAATTGCTAGATCAGCCACAGTAAATTTACATCCAGGTTCTTACAAGATTACAAATCTTCTATTATCACAAGGTGGGATACTTAATATCAAAAATGATAGAAACAAAGAAAAAAAAAGTAAATGAAATTTGTTAGATGTATTACCTAAAACACATATTTAAAATAAAAATAATTTAAATTTAAAATTTTTGTTTCCCCTCCTGCACATGTGTAGTCTTCTTCTTTTATATGCCTTGTCCCTTCAGGACGTAGGCGATCATAGCTCTCCATTTTTCCTTTCCCAGAAAGAGCTCTCAATAAGTTTTGTCTTTTTTTTTAATTAAATGCCCATCTACCATTCACTTTAAGCCAGCCCGTTAAGTATGTCACATTTTGAAATTTTCTCTTGTCCTCTTGAACCTCATCCGTCCTGTGATATCAGATTTTCCAAGCCCTTTTTTTTTTCATTATGTGTCCTAGAAATTTCAGCTGCCTCTTCCCCATGTTAAATGAGTTTCATTTTGTTTGCATCTCTCAAAAAAATGACATCCAATGCTCAAATGTTTATCCATGGTATTCTTAGCATCCTTCTGTAGAACCATACCTCCATTTATCTTTGTCTTTTTTCATCTTTTGATCTATTTTATCCAGCATTTGTTGCCATAAATTAAGGACAAATATTCATTATAGAAACAGTTCAATACTCTTTTCTTTTTTCATTAAACAAAACTCTCCTGTTTTTTTCAATTAATAATTTGGTTGCATTTGAAAGATATTTGGAAACACCATTTTATATTCTTAATTTCTTTCCTCTGTTAGAACACTTCCCAGATATTTAAATTTCTGCACCTGCTTGATTTTAAAATATGACCTGTAAATTGTATTTCATCATCCTTTTGCTGATAACCATACATTCTGTTTTCTTGTAGTGTATGCTTAATCCCTTCTTCTTGCTCTCCTTCACTATCTTCTGTATGAGGTTTTGTAGTTTCCTTTCTGTTCATCTATCTCATACTGTGTCATCTAAATATCTTATATTATATAAAGATTGTGGCAAAAAATTAGAAATGATTTGTAGTCATCAACCCAAACAATACTTTAATCTGAAGTCCTAAAAAAAATAATCCAATATATTTTAATGAAAATATTTTTTACTTTTAAAATTGTTCTTGATATATAAAAGTATACATATTGTTTTCATGTAGATATAGAATATAAATTAAAAAAATAATCAATTCCTGATATATAAAGAGAAAATTATTAATTCTAATAAAAGACACATATGAATGTTTTCACACACTCAAATGTGCAGATGCATGCACACAATAGAAATTTTACAATAAAATTGTCTTTAAATAATAAAAAATGCATTTTTATTTTTTTGACCTAATATAAAAATAATGAAAATTTAGAAAATAACCATTGTACAATTGCTGATACCTCCTTGACAATTACAGAAAAACCTTTGTTAGGTTTGGCTTTAAACATCTCCTTTGTGGCTGAATCAAACATTAATGTCCTGTGTGTTAAATTTCTGTTTGTTTTTTTCCTAAATATTTAATGAATTTAATTTATCTGCCTATTGTAATAAATTCTCTATCTGTTTGGTGTATTGTTTAACTTTATTTAAAATGGTGTAAACTAATTTTTATTGCCTATTTTAGCCTAATCTATCTGCCTTTTATTGTATGGTAATCTATTTTGCCTGGTGTAGCCTAATCTATCTGCCTGGTGTAGCCTTAAAATCTGCCTGGTGTATATAGCAGAAATTTTTTTGTTTTTTATATTTATCAGATTAAACTTTTTTCTCTAATACCATGTCTTTCTAGTTATACTTTGTAGCCTAATCTATCTGCCTGGTGTAGCCTAATCTATCTGCCTGGTTTATTTATCCTATCTGCCATGGTTTAACCTAAATTTATTAAATTGGTGTATCAAAAGTAATTTTTCTGCCTGGTTAAATCCTAATCCGAAAAAATTTTAATTAAAGTCCAAATAGTTTTAACTTTTTTTGAAAATGGTAAATGTAATTGTCAGGCAAATTGCAATTGTTTTTGCTTTCATTATATTTATATATACAGGTCACTGATGCATTGTGGTTCGCTTGTTGTATTATTCTGACAGTTATTTTGGTGGGCAGTAATGGTTATGTTTTGAATTATTCTAGGGTCTATTGAGTAGGAATAATATGTGAATCTGGATACAGTTTTTGGACTATTTAACTTTTTTGATTTATTTCTTATTTTATGATTGTCATTATTAAAAATTTAATTTATTTTCACCTGTGAACGTCACCTCTTTCAAAACCTGTTTTCGAAATTTAATGTCCACTTTTATGAAATAATGCTCTATTTATGATATTGATCACTTTTTAACCCAAAATATAGCATATATTTAAATTATATATATATATATAATTTTTAAAAAATATGATTCCATCATGACACAGAAATTCCTGTGTTTTGAAACTTGTCGGGCGTATTCAAGTTTAATTTCAATATTAAACCACCTTATCTGTTGGTTGACAGTTTCATCCTCAAGGGATGTTTGGAATCATTCTATTGACAATGGAATGAGACTATAGATTTTCAATTTTTCGAATTTTGGTTTCAGTTTTGAAATATGAAATTTTTTGTTGTCACAATGGATTCATATTTTTAAAAAAAATTCTTAATAATTATAATAAACTAGGTATAAAGAGAAAACATTGTCCTGTAATGTAAAAAAAAGATAGATCAAGTTCGACCATCATAAATACTGAAAAAAAAATTTGACAAAATTATTGTTTAAGGTTGATGGACATGCATGTCTTAATTATTTTTTTTTTTTTTTTTTTTTTTTTTTAAATAACCAAACTCAAACAAAAACATTTTCAATAGTTTGAGTCTACTGATTGAATAGAATTTTATTATAAAGAATTGTCTTGTGAATGGAATTTTTAAAGCATTCTGAATGTAAAAAATAAAAGAAAAAAAAAATCAAGACAATAAGAAAAACTACCGGCCAAAAAAAAAAAAAAATTTTGTTGAAATCTGTTGAAAAATTTTTGAAAATCCGATTAAAACATTTAAGGAAAACAAATTTTAGAAAACAACCAACATGTAACATTTTAAATATAACTTTTGTTTAACATTATATTAATAAGTATAACCCCTATATGAGTTGTCCCTTTTTTTGCCTCTTAATTTGTTTTTTTGGATTTTATTTCCAAAAAAAAAAATTTTTTTTTCAAATTGGCATGAATAAAAAGATATCGCAAGATAATTTTACAAAGTCTTGTGAAGTTTTGTTGAAATTAGTTGAAAATAAAAAATTATCCAAATATAAATATACATGAATATAATAAAAAGGTTTTAATAATAGTAAGAAATATTTTCCATATTTAACTGCATTATATTATTTTTTTTTTTTTTTTTTTTTTTTTTTTATTTGTGAACAAAGAATTGAAAAAAAAAAAAATGTTTATTAATGTGAAATATTTTAATTTTTATTTTTTTTATAAATTTTCTAACATCATCCTGTCCTGATTAAATTTGAAATTTTTTTTTTTTTTTGTTACCTGATTTTAATTTGGAAAAAATTTTAGATTTTTTAAAATTCAACCAGCTATTTAAGTTTTTTAATCTTTTTCCTGCATCTTAATATCCCCAACAAGAGGTCATTTTGCTTTTTTAATCAATTATAGGGTTATCAACCTTATATTATTTTCAAAAAATCTTGAATGTCTCAATAAATTTCCTAGACATGTTTGAATTCATGATATGGAATATAGTTTGCTTTGCCAAATTTTCTTAATCATAAAATATTCTGAAGATATAAAATATTCTTATTTGAAAGAAATGTTATTCAAATTCGTTATCATTTAAATTTTTCTTTGATAATAGAATAGACTGGATACCAAGTCTATTTCTTATTAACTAACTACCAAATTCTTGATATAGTTGGGTGGAGGGAAAAAGATATTAAACTAAATGATTTAGAAACACAACTCAATTTGAAATTGGTTTTAAATTTTCATTTCCAACCTAATGATTTTGCTTTATTCATTATTGATTTACCTAACTCCAAATATGAATTAGACAGGTTTATGTTTTTAATCCATGTTGTAAATTTAATAATTTTAGTTAACCATTTTATCAATGATGGTTTTTAAGCATAAATTTCGTTTTTTTCTGTAAGAAAGCAATGTTCATAAAAAAAAAAGTTTATAAAAT
Source organism: Acanthosepion pharaonis (assembly GCA_903632075.3). Taxonomy (NCBI): domain Eukaryota; kingdom Metazoa; phylum Mollusca; class Cephalopoda; order Sepiida; family Sepiidae; genus Acanthosepion; species Acanthosepion pharaonis. Next base: position 325,998 of record CAHIKZ030001381.1, on the reverse strand, counting down.
ATAAAAAATTTCTTTTTTTTCATACAAGGCCCAATTTTATATAAAAATCAAATGGTATTCATTTTCTGAATATTTTTTAAATTGTTCTAAGGGCATATTTAGGATATAGTAAGAATTTTTATTATTTCCAATATTTAAAATTATAATTTTTGACCCTCAACATTAAGAAATAAGTTTGTAAAATAGATTTTATCCTTTTTGCAATAAACAGTTCAAAAAGAAATGAAAAAAACTTTATTTTAAACGATATTTGGAATACAAAAATGCAGATTTCAACCGTTCAAGAAATAGTTTCAGGTCTTGGGATGAAGCTCTCAGTTGAACTTCCTCCTTAACACAATTCAATGGGAATAAGGATTTTCCCCAGTGTTTCATGGCAAATTTTAAACCAAAAAAAATAAACAGGTCTTGGAACTTAAAATGTATTAAAAATTTTCATCTTCGTAGCCAATGTTCAACATTAATAATGCTTCAACATTTCATCTGATCGAAATCACATAAATTATTGATATTTAATTTAAAATCCAATTAGCTTTGTTGAAAGACAGGATTGGGCAAAGTACAACTCAGATATATCTCACAGTTATATTTTGGTTTGACGATAATTTTATATTTATAGCATTATAAAAATTGTCTCAATAGTAAATCTGGACAAAACTAACCTGAGTGCTGATCTTGAAAAGGACCTTCAATCTGTGGTTGACTGAGGCAGGAAATGGTTTGTAAACTTTAACGCCTCCAAAATGAAACTGCTCTCCTTTACCCACCATAGAGAACCCTCCCTGCCTACCATCAGAATGGTTGATTCCCAACTCCTTGAGAGTGCCTCATTACGCCTGCTTGGTCTCATGCTGTTCGCTGACATGAGGTGGAATAAATACATTGAATCAATAGCTTCATCTACCGCAGGGAAAGTTAGCTCTCTATGTTGTGTCAAAAAGTTTTACTTGTCCGAGTCCATCCTTCAAATCTATAAATCAACTATCTGTCCTTGCATGGAATATTGCTGTCATATATGGACTGGTGCCCCTGCTGTATGTCTCAATGTCCTTGACAAAATCCAGAGACAAATATGCAATGTGATATGCATCTGGCATCTAGTCTTTTGTCGCTTTCTCACAGATATGCTATGGCTTCCCTCTGTCTCTTCTACAAGTATTTTCATGGCAACTGTTCTGACAAGCTATTTTCACTTGTTCCCAGACTGCATGAATTTAAGCGAGCTACTAGGCTGGCATCTGTCCCACCCTTTCGCTGTTAAAATGGTTAAATGTAACCGTCTCTTCTACTTAAACAGCTTCTTCTCTTGCACTTTCCGTCTGTGGAACTCCCTTTCCCTTACTTGCTTCCCCGATGACTATAATCTTCAAATATTCAAGTGTAATGTCAATCGACATCTCTGACACCCTGAGCTTGTTCCCTGTCCTTCTCTGTATCCTTTCCTCAAACACGCCTCTTTACTCTTGTTCTCCTTCAGCATTCATTGACCAAAACCAATTTTTCAGGAAAATAGGTTTCTCAAGATGAGGAACTGTTATTGCTTTTTCCAATATTGATGGCAGTTTCCTTCCTAACTTTTTGTTTGAAATAGTGGGGAATGTCACCATCTTGACTGTCATTATTTTCTCTTTGAATTACATGTGCTATCCATTTTAGTTGTTGTTACTCCCCCGTTATTTGGCAGAATTCTTCGTGATTCTGTAGTGTCAATTCATATGGATTGAAAAAGGTTGGTCCACACTAAAGCTTACTAGATTCATTTGCTTGAAGCCATTTTTAACTATTGATCTGAGAAAGTGGTTGTATACAGCTGACAGTTTAGATATTTCTGAATAACTTTGGTTCTATGCATGACTAGAGTTTTTAGGTTAATGTTTTGGTTTTGTAGCAACTTGTGGTGTTGGGTGAAACTATCTCTAGCTCAGCCTATTCTATGTTCAATTTCCTTACCTTCCATACTAAATTTGTTATAACTTATCCATCCTCTGAGGTATTTGAAGAGTTTGGTATTTACTTGTTCCACATCCTGAAATTTTATGATGGATCCAGGGTAGGTGCCATCACTGCTTTCATTTACAGATCATTTATTCTGTTTTGAGTCCTACTTCTTGGAAGACTTGGTAGAGGATTTTTTTTTTTTTATTATCTACTATTTCACTGGGAAATGGCTGATGGCAAAGTTTCCTTGTCAGATCAAAGAACACAACTTTTTGTAGATAATGGTTTAAAAAATATTATTTTAATGAATGTTTTATGTTTAATTTTTTTAAAATATAAATTGTTGTCTTTTTATGCAAATGTAATTTTAATCTTAGACATTTACTTAGAGTATTGTTTCTGTTATTTTCCAGAAATTCTAGGTTTTTTTTTCATCTCTGTAAAATCTCATTTATTCATTGATTTTTGTAGGTAATTGGAGGAGCCTGCGAGGAATTTCTTTTCTCCCCTCGACTGGATAATTTACTGAATGCTTATTGTGCTTGCCAGGTAAGGCTTAGACTGCAGAGAAAGTTGAAAGGAATTTTATCAAATAAAAACAAAAAACAATTTAATGATCATCACCAGTCCAATAACCAGGTGTAGTTGTAAGGTCACTGGTGCAAAGTAGGTCTAGAGGAACCCATCCCTCTCCAGATCTGTAGTAGTAGTAGCACTACTACTACTAATACCTCTATAGTAGTAGCAATAATTAAAATAATAGTAGTAATAACAATGATGATAGTAGTAGTAATTAAAATAGTAACAGCAACAACAATGATGGTGATGATAATACTAGTAGTGATAATAATAGTAATAACAACAACAATGGGGATAATAATGGTAGTAATAATAGTAATTAAAATAATAGTAATAACAACGATGATGATGATAGTAGTAGTAGAAGTATCAATAATACTAATATATATTTACTTGTGTCAGTAGCCAAGTATGAGCTAGTGAAGCTCAAGTACAATTCCAAAAATGATTATTATCAATATACACATCAACATATAAGGTGGTGCTGAAAAGTTAATTGTCCAATTAAGAAGCATGATACATAATACAATTGCTTTGAGAGCCATCATCCTGATTTCACAGTTGGGCCCAGGAGCAGCCATGAATCTTTACTGATACGCATTGCAGTACCTTGAAAGCACTTGTATGTGTGAATTGTTATTGCTTCAGAAATTAACTTTGAATAAATTAAAAGAATGGTATTTCCATCTGCAATTCTCAGCACAAATGCAGCAAAAAAACATTTTTGAAAATAATGATCAGAGAAAAAGAAAACTGGATTATTTAACTCTTTAGCATTCAATCCACCCTGTAAATATCGGTTCTCGGCATTCAATCTGTCATAAGCCATCCCATGTATACTCTGCCATAATATATGACGACATCATTGCAAATAACGCAGGAATTCCTGCAAATGGTGAGACTTTGAACACAGCAAGAGTTTGAGAGACGATATTTACAGGGTGAGTTTGAGCGTGCTGAATGCTAAACAATTAAATGTAGAGCTGAAAAGGGTGTGAGGAAAACAAAATAAGTCAATGTTAACCATTCCAAAAGACGAAGACTGTAATGCTACCAATCTGTTGGGATTGGAAGAATATTGTGTTTTATATGCTCCCTCCACAAAATCGGATGTAGAATTCGGACTAGTACTGTTCCAAATGGGTCCAACTGAAAACCACAATTGATGAAAAGCATCTACAATTGGTCAGTCAGAAGGGTGTTGCCTTCCATCAGGACAACGCTAGGCATCCTGTTTTTTTGCAAGCCTAGCAGAAATTGGGTCATCCTATTCCACCTGCAGTACTCACCTGATCTTTCACTTTGGAATTAGAGATTATTTTGATTCATATAAAATTCTCTGAATCAAAGAAATTCAATTCTCTGGAAGAACCACTTTGGTGAGTGGATTACCCAGAAGGATGTCACGTTCTGGGAGGAAGGAATCAGTTCTGTCTAAAAGATGGTGAAAAGTAGTGTAACAAAATGGCACATATGCAGTTATGCAGGAATACGTAAATATTGTCTTTGAAATATATTTTAAAAATGCTACACACTTTGGTTCTGATCCAAATATTTTGATAATGATTTGACTACATTTTTAACTTTTTCTCTTTCAGGGCCTCATTGATTCCTGCAACGGTTACAGCCTGGCAGAAGACACAAATGTCAGAATGGCATGTCTTTATGACAATGAAGAGGTTTGTAGTTTATTTCTATAAATGCGAATTTTTGTTCCGTGCAAAATCGTTATATCTCTCCGTGCATCGTTTTTTGCCATCTCCGTGACGTGAGATGGCGTTATATTTCTCTCCGTGCATCGTGAGAGGCGTGCCATCTCTCCGTGCATCGTGAGAGGCGTGCCATCTCTCCGTGCATCGTGAGAGGCGTGCCATCTCTCCGTGCATCGTTGATTGCGTTTAATCTCTCCGTGCAAAATTTGCCATCTCTCCGTGCATCGTTTAGAGGCAAACCATCTCTTATTTCGAATTTGAAACACATTTTAAAAATCTCTCCGTGCATCGTGATGGCGTGCCATAAGATCAAAGGCGTTTATTCCTCAATGAGTAATTAGACGCGTGCCATCTCTCCGTTCAGTGAGAAATAATATCTCCGTGCATCTATGAGATGTGCTTTTTACTTTACTGCCAATCTAGTACTGCACTTTCTCAAAGCTCATTAGAACAATTAGCATGAATATATTTATAGAAAAGACAGATGATGCATGACAGTGCTGGGAAAGTGACAGAAGCTGAGATGCCAGATCAGGACCAGTAATATTGCAGATTCTTTATATTTTATCAAGAATTTTTAAATACATAGCAGTAGTACCAGATCAAATATGACAGCAATATTCAATGTCTGGAGGAATGATAGACTTATAAATATGTAAGATAAATTCTAGAGAAAAATTGTCTAGCATGATATAATGAACGACATTTCCTAGCAGCGAACATAGCAATTGACTCAATAGAATCTTTACACTTCATGGCAGCAGAAAACATTAACTCAAGACGGTACAATAACTCACTCTCTTGGAGGTTAGTATTGTCCACCATCTTGATGATGGAAGGCAAGAAAGTTATTTAGTTGATTTAAGAAAAATGATCTGAAGGGATATAGCATTTAAAAAATGTATTTGAATATGAATTAAATAAAATAATATAAAAAAATGTATTTGAATATGAATTAAATAAAATAATATAAAAAAATGTATTTGAATATGAATTAAATAAAATAATATAAAAAATGTTTGAATATGAATTATATAAAAAGTAGATTTTAATATAAATTAAATTTAATAAAAATTTAAAAATTAATCATTCCCACATCTTCAACACTTCCTTTTGCTGTAAATTGTCCATTTTCTCTCCCAACACGTACGTAATTCCATCAGTAAAAACTTTACTTTAGTATGATGATCTCCTTTTAGAGTTGGGCTTCTCAATCAGGTGGGAGGAGAAAAATCTTTTACATTTTCTTGTTTTTTATTTACATAATTTTGTTTATTGAATTTCAATTGACCCTGGCATTCTATTGAACTTTTTATTTATTGATGTATGCTTCAGTTTATTTAATAATCAGTCATGAAATAAAACAAATCACTGTATTCAACTTTAAAAATCCCTCAACATTTTCTATTGCCATTAAATTTGTGAAAATTCTTTATAAAAATAATCCATGTAAATGTATAGCAATTATTTTTCTCACACTTCTCACTTGTGGAACTCACTTTAGGCTTCTCTATTAACTTTGATCTTCAAAAATTTAAATGCAATGTCAATCGTTATCTTCTGTCTTGTTCTTTTATTGTCCTCTTTACCTAAGTGTATTTTTCTCATATTCTCTAACACTCAGTAACCCCCTTGCATCTTAATGGCTTTATTGCCTTGCCTTGGGTAAAATGATTAAGAAAATGTCTTGGTTTAAATGTCAGATCCATATATATATATATATATATATATATATATATATATAGTACAGGGGTTCTCAACTAGGATGGAATTTCCTCCAAAGAGGAATTTTTTAATATTTTACTTTTTCTCATTATTTTTTTTTATTTTGGTAGGCTTCATTTTATTTAACAATTCATTATGAATAAAAACAAATTACTGTATGTGCATTCAAGTTTAAAAATCCAATATTTTCTATTGCTATTAAATTTGTAAAACTCCTCCATAAAAATAATCCATATAAACGTATATATACTAATATGGAAAAAAAAATAAAAATTTTTCAACAATATATGCATATTTGCTACGAACCTTTTGAGTTGGACAATCTTGGAAAGGGAGGGATGACATTCTGACTTTTGGAAAGGGTGCATTGAAGAAAAAAAGGTTAAGAACCACTTTTTTAGGGTATGAAATGCTTTATGTATTTTCCAGTTATTCAATTGCCTGACATTCAAAGATATTAAAAATACTTTTTTTTTTTTTAAAGTAGACATTATATGTAATGCAAGCTTTTGTTACATGCATTTTTATTCATTTATTTACTTATCTTTAATTGAAATTCCCCCCCACTCTACCCACAAGAAATAAATATATTCATGGATTAAAAAAAAAAAAATATTTTCTTGTTTCAGGTTGGTTCTAAAAGTGCCCAAGGAGCTGAATCACTTCTTACCGAAATGGTGATGAGGAGAATATGCAAGGGAGATAACCTTGCATTTGAAGAGTCGATTCCAAAATCCTTTCATCTCAGTGCAGACCAAGCTCATGCCGTTCATCCTAACTATTCGTAATTATTTTCTTACATTTACTCACTTGGAGATGACAGGCAGGCTGTATGTATAGGAAATAGATTCAATTCAATTCTTACATAAAACTTACCATAAATTTCCTCCTTTTTTGAAAAAATTTTTTTACATATTGCTGTTACATCTGGTCAACTGCTTCTGTTAGATATCTAGGATTCTTCATTTACTCTCTTTATTGGATTGTTTATTGGAATGGTTGGCAAAACATTGGCTAATTGACAATTGATTCCAACTTTATAAAATGGTAAATAATAAAACTTTCCTTAGAGTTGGTTCACATATTTTTGTAAATGTTTATAAACTTTGGCAGACTTGGACCTTCATGTCCACAAAAAACAGTGTCAAAAGACGTTTTTTTTTTCCCTTGACACTGCTATTATTTTAAATACCCTCTCTGCAGCAATGTTTATTGCTTTAAAAAAGTGATGATTAGAATCATAATAAAACCTCTAAAATATATGAAAGTGAATTTATAATTTTTTTTGTTCTTGAGACTTGACAACAAATAATAAACACTATTAGATTGTTTATTGGAATGATTATCAGAACATTGTCTAATACACAATTGATTCAAACTTTATAAAATGGTAAATAAAACTTTCCTTAGAGTTGGTTCACATATTTTAATAATTTAGTCAATGTTTATAAATTTATGAAGAATTGTTTTCATATTTATTTCTTTATAAATTGTTAAATGATAAATATTCCATTGCATTAATTTTAATTGTGGTAATTTTTAAACTGTTGTAAATATAAAATTATTCTTGTAAATCAACAATCCAATAAAATATTTAATATTTTTGTTGGAAATTCTCAAGAACAAAAAATAAATGTATAAATTCACTTTCATCATATCTTTAGCTTTTATTCCAATTCTAATCATCACTTTTTAAAAAATAAACATTGCTTAGCAGTGAAGGTAATTAAAGTAATAACGGTATCAAGGGAAAGACTCTTGATATGGCTTTTTGGGGGAGGGGTATGAAGCTTAAAGCTTGTTGAAAAATTTTCCTTTTGCCTTTATGCTTAGATATTCCTATGCATACTCCATTAATGCCTGCTCAAAACACTTGTAAAAATTTCACAATTTTCCCATTTGAATTTTCTGATGATTGAATAAGCTCCTGATGAGTTCCATAGCTATAGAGTACCCAAACATCTAATAAGCCCTAAAATATTTCCTTTTTGTTTCATTAGTGATTTCATGGAGAGTCCCCCACATATTTAATGCTAAGTTTATTTTATCACAATACAATGCAAAACATTTTTTGTTTTTTTATTGAAATAATGTTTGCTTTTCTACTGCCATCAGATTGAAGCCAATGATATTTAGAATTAATTTATGAAAAATGAATTGACTGCATCGAGATATCAGCCACTCTTGATTTTGTTTTATATTTATAAAATTCTCCTAATCAGCAAATACAAAGATAACTTTAAGATTAAAACTAGTCATAATCTCCCTAGTCTTTACAAAGAACCGTTGGAATTGCTAGGTAACCTCGACATATTTGGGAAGGATATCGGAATAGTCCAGAACCTATACTGCAAACAAACTTCTTGCATACAGATAGAAAATGAATGTCAGAAGGACAACTCTGAATTCAAAACTATGGAGAAGGCAATGGGAAATCACTGTTTATCATTCCCCAAAAAAACCACGACAATTCAAAGGAAAGGAAGAAGTGGAGAGCCATGATCGACTATATCCTGAAGGGAAATGACATTTGCAAAATAATTTTTTATCCTGTAGTAATAGTTCCTACTAATAAAAACCTATTTAAAATTAACAAGCATTTTTATGTGTTAAACATCAAGGGAGGCTTTGGTTGGCTGCCAGTCTGGGAGAAGGAAAACATGGAATGCAAAAATGTGGAAAAGGTTATAGCAAACAACACGAATATCCTTCCAAGATAAAATACGTCACAAAGAACTGCTAGGTAACCTTGACATATTTAGGAAGGATATTAGAATAATCTACAATCTATATTAGCAGCAAACTGCCAACATACAGATAGAAAATGAATTCAGTAAATATACAAAAATAGAAAGGGCTGTAAGACAAGGGTGTACCTTCTCACCAGACTTATTAAACCAATACAAGGTGATACTGAGAGAACTAGAAGTCTGACCAGGATTCATTATTGGCAGCCACAGTCTTAACATAATATATGCAGACGACGCAATGCTGATAGACACAGAAAGGAAACTACAAGAACTCCTACAGAAGGTAGTGAAGGAAAGCAAGAAGAAAGGACTAAACATCAATTGCAAGAAGACAGAATGCATGGTTGCTAGCAAAAGGGACAGTCCAAAATGCAAATTACAAATTGGGAATACCAAAATCAAACAAGTACAAAATTTTAAATATCTGGGAAGCGTTTTAAGAGAAGATGGAAAGTTTGACACAGAAATCTGTAAGCACATTGGTATAGTGAAAGATACCTTCCAAAAGCTAAGCAAAGTATTAACAGGAAAATCTTGTTAGAAACAAAGAAAAGAGTACTTAACTGCCATGTAATATTGTTCCTACTATATAGTAGTAAATGCTGGACAATCTCCTCACAATTGAAGAAAAAACTTTAGGCAACTGATATGTGGCTCTACAGAAGCATGCTGAGATTACAATGGACTGAACATGTGGGCAATGATGAAGTTTTAGAAAAAAGGAAACAAAAAGGACACTTTTACTTAACATCAGAAAGAGATAGATGAAATTTCTAGGGCACATAATGAGGAAAGAGGGCTTGGAAAATTTGACACTCACATGACTGAAATCAAGGGGGACAGAGGAAAAGAACACATAACCTACTTAGTGAGCTTGCATAAATGGATGACAGAACAGTGATTAGGAGAGAAAGACAAAATTTACTAAGATCTACAAAAGACAGGAAATGGTGGAGAGCCATGATCGCCAGTGTCCTGAAGGGACATGACACAGAAGAAGAATGAGCTTGAGTAAATGGATGGCAGAGCAAGATTTAAATATTTAATAGCAAAAAAATAAAATTTACTAAGTTCTGAAAGGACATGACACATAGAAGAATGAGGTTGTGTAAATGGATGGCAGAACAGTGTTTAGGAGAGACAGCAAAAATACAAAATTTACTAAAAGCTACAAAAGACAGGAAATTGTGGAGAGCCATGATCGCCAATATCTTAGGAGGGCACAACACATAGAAGAAGTCTATGAGGTGATGAGTGAAGTTGTCTTCATTTAGAAACTTTACTGTATTTATTAAAACAAAGTGAGCATACGTATCATGAAATGTTATTTGTTAATATACAATCTATATAACTTTCATGATCTAAAGGAATCTTTTAAAAAATTGAAAAAATACAAATTAATTCATTAGTTGTATGCTTTTTAAAACCAATGAGCATAAAATTGATAAATTTGTTTCATCCATGTTTATTTAACTATTTTCAAAATTGTCTTTTCGCTTAAATTTGTGTCAGAAACTTACAGATTGTAAAGTACATTCTTAAATGAATTTTTTTTTTTTAATTTTAGAGAGAAACATGAATCATGCCACCAACCTGCAATGCATAAGGTAAAAATGAATACAATTTGAGTTCATTCTTTTAAAATGGAGTTTTGAACTTCCATGCATTTTATAAAATTTCTTGTCATATAAACATAATTGCAAATGATTGATAAATTTATATTTCTTATCTTTTAATTTGAAGAAAAAAACTATTATACGTGAAAACTTGATTTGTATTGTTTAACATAGTATACTTTGTCAAGGTTTGTAATTAATCGTGATTTTTCAGAGTGACAAATCATTTACCGCTTAAAGAAGATATGAATTCGATTTTGTTCTGCAAATGTTTAAGAACAAGGGGAGATAACTTTTTGTTGACAAATCCTGTAGGCGAATTCTTTAAAGTCGTAAAATCTAAATGGGAGAAAAAAAAAAATCACTTTTTGACACAATAGTTTGATTACCCCACAAAATGTTAAAAAAATTATCCAGCAAAAATGTGAAAGTCATTCTGTAGTCAAATTTAAATCTCTTGATAGTGTATAATCATTTACAAATAGAAGTTGTGTTTATCAAAACGAACAACTTGTCACTCAAGGACTCTTAACATCAGCAAGCTTATCTGGTTCAGCATTACCATTAAGTAGTGAGTTTGATCCTCACTAGGTGCCTAATGTATCTGGTTGTACTGAAGCATTGTCAGTTTCTACGTGTTTGATAATCAGGAGTGTGTAAATACTGTATATGGTAGGTGTATGATTTTTTAGTTTTTTTCTTTTTTTACAGCTTGTTAACCCTTTGTTGGTTATTTAAAGCCAAAATACATTTTGGGATTGTAAGAAAAAAATTTTTAATTTAAATTCAGCACTGATTTCTTATTCTGAGCTGATATCCATTACACTGCCCACACATCCTGGTAGGTGTAAAGAATACAAAAGGAAATTCAATATTGTATTGTTAGTTAAATACTTTGTTTTAAAAGGACGACTATATGATTAGTTGTTATGGATGCACACATGTAAAAGCCTGTGATTTTGGGGGGGGATCTAGATTCATGGCCTCGAACCTTTTGGGATGTGCATTACTTTACAAGACTACCCAGTTAGGAATCAGTAGTGGGTTTTTTTTTTTTAAAGTGGTGTATCAGATTAGCCTCACAAGCCATTACCCTAAACAAGGCACCAGGGAATGGAGGATTTATTATTGAAAATTCATTGGAAATGGTTTTTACTATTAAAAAACCCATTGTGAATGGGTTTTCACTGTGGAAATATATTGTGAATGGTATTAAGTTGGTCAACATGTCAAACTTTAATGTTGAATTTTATATGGGTAAAACTCACTATTCAGGTGTAATGGTTAATCAGGCTAGACTCACTAACCAGTAGACCATGTTGAGGTACCTGGTTTATAATTACTAGGTTACTATTATTTTTTTGACTACAAAGCTCTAAAAATAGAGGGAAAAACAATCTCTGGTCATTTGTTCAGATTTTGAAAAGTTTGTTTGGCTGAGGACTTTTCATCACCTCTCTATAAACAATTTACTTATATTTACATTTGTTAATATGTTTAACTATACAAGAAATTCAGTTTAAATTAAATACATTTTCCATGTATAAATGAAAAACATATCTTTCAGTTTTAATTATTTATAGTTATCGGGTAAAAGTGCAGTTTTTATTCTATGACTTGTCATGTTGGTTGGCTTCATGGATTTTACAACTTATCAATCCTTCTTGGATTATTTAATGATGGAATCTTTTTTTTTTTTTTTTTTTTTCCTGAATCTTAACAGTAGTCATTGGTTTGGCTTTTACTTCAGTCTTAAAATTAGACATCAGTTGGGTTTGCACTTGAGTCTGTAAGAATCCACCAAAAGTGTGGCCTCAGGTTTAGGGAGGCTTAATCTTTTGCAAGGCTTTTAATCAGAATATTCTGAGCCTGTCCAAAAAGGCAGTAAATTGTCATATTTTCAGGGTATTTCTATTTGAATTATTTTGAAAAATTTAAAAGTTGGATCTTGAAAAAAATTTTGTTAACTACGTTTTTAATCAAGGAAGTAAATTTAAAAAAAAATGTACCTCAATTATTTCAACATGAACTTATGTGCCTCTTCATAAAAAAGTCGTCGTTTAATCTGCCAACATCTATTGTTTATCTCCTTAAACTTTTTTCTTTTTAACCTTTTGTAATTTCGACATTGTGTTGTTTTTGGCATTCACCCAGGGGGTTGGTTGGCTAATGACTTTGTATTCATTATAGTGTTTCATGGGTATTTTTAAAACAGGAAATGTAGTCCTATCAAGTCATAGTTAATGGTTAGGCAAACTGTGAGAGGATTGACAATGTTTGGCTTCAGGCCAATTTCTTGATGTTTGCTGAGGTTGAATGGAATTATTATCACTGCAGAAGTTGTTCAATCAATTGAATTTGTGGCCTTTTTACTTTTTTTTTTTTTTTAAATTTTTTTATTACGTATCAACATTGTGGCTGATCCACTCTCTGGCCTTTTCATGTGTAGGGTTCATATTGATAGAGAAACATGCCTGCAAAAAAAGATCCTTTTTCTTTTAATAAAGATGAAAAATAATAAGAAGGCCACATAGTATGTCAGCCAAAACAGGATAAAAACAACAAAGATAATGAGTTCAACAGTCTTTAGAAGTTTGCAATTTAATTTTTTTTAAATTTTTTTTGTCTATTTTATCAGTTCATAGTAAAAAAAAAAAAAAAAAAATTCATTCAAAAATGTGAAATATTGACTTTTCTAATTTAAAGTACAGCTGTTAAACGTTTCATTAATATACTGAAGAACAGTCATCCATTGCAGCAAGATTTGCAATTAAATTTGACTTTACCTATTCATCTTATTCATCTCGACAAGTGTTTAGATTTGCATATGGTTAATAAATTCACTACGGAGCAAATAAGTATGCATGCCATAATTTTAACTAAAGCAAAAACATTTCTTAAAAATCAGTAAAATAAAATTGGAAAAAAGAATGAATTTTTCTAAAGTGAAAAGATCAAAAGAAATGAAAAGAAAATCATTTATATGTAAAGATACACTGGGTCCCTCTCTCTATCTTTCACTGGCTAGACAAATCCCAACCTTCACATTTTTCCAGTCTTGTTTACCTTGGTATGCACAAAAACTGGGAAAGGCCCAGTGTACATTTAACAAAGGAATGGAAGGTAAAAATATTGCCACAAGAAGGAATCAAAACACAAATCGTGTTTTCATTTAATTCACAGATTTATCTGGTATGGTCAGGATGGTAGGGAGATGACACTTGGGGAAAACTTTGCTGCTAATTCTGTTTTCAGACTAATGGAGCAAATGTTCCCTTCAGCCAGCAAGAACTCTCTCGCATATCACTCCATTTGCCTATCTCTGACATGTGGCTCACAAATCACCAACAGGTGGCTCAAAAACTGACAATTCTAATTGTGAGTCTGTGACTGGAACTATCTAACTTTCAGCTAAATGGCAGTTGATCCTGAAAGATTTATATCTTTTGCTTTTTCCTTTTGTTCAGTGGGTGGCAGCTTTGAAGCCCTTATTTCTAGAGTTAATGTCTATGCAGTCATAAAAACTGGCCCAGATAAAATTATTTAGGGCCCACTTGAACTTGTGTACATCCTAATCCTGGCTGAGTCCCGTTGTGTCGAACATAAGATTAGCAGTTTAATATTTTTATTATCTCTTTAAAACCAATTAAAATTTTTATAGACGCTTAGAATTTATAAGTGGAATCATATAAACAAATTGGATGAATAATTTCTGTTGCTCTTTCAGCGCGTCTCTCATTTTGGCTTCACTTCTGTTCTTTTTCTCTTTAGGGTTACGTTTTGAAAATAAATGCCAACCAATCATATTCGACCACAGCCATCACTGCAGCAATTCTAAGGAAAATAGCTAACTTGGCTTCGGTCCCACTTCAGGTAAGTCTACAGTTTCTTAATGTCTTAATAGTACTATTTAATCCATAGTTGGGGGAGAGGAGATGATGTATTCATAGCTTTCTCAAGAGTATTTACACATAAGTGGATGTAACAAACATGATTGAAATTCAAACTTGGCTCTTAGATTTCTCATTCCAGACAGCTATCTATTTACACCACCTGCACACCCTCTTTGTAGGGAAAACTTTCCTAGCCAAGCAAAGTTCAATTACTCTAGATTCCTCAATAACACATGCAGAACATAACTGCAAAATTCTCTTTAAAAAAGGTGGGGGAGGGGGGGATTTTTTTTTTTTTAATGGTTTGGGTCATATTGATTTTCTTTGATTATTTCTTTTCTTGTAATGATTTTAAAAAGCAGAATTCTTTCTCATGTGATAATTTAATCATATACACAAACATTCTTGATTACTTTTATATTGATTATATTAACATTAATACAGCATAATTGCATATTAAGATTTTTGTTTGTTTTTTCTGTATATTTTCTTCATACTGTCGGATCTCTATCCATATATTTGCTTACATACTGTCTACTGGAAATAAAAACCTGAATTTACTTTATAACATGGAAGACTTCAAGCTTGTACGAAAATATTAGAATCTATTGATCTCCGCATATTCCTACAAGAACGGAAAGGATTTTTTTAACGAACTGTTTATATGAGAAAATTGTTCCACCGAGCTTATATTTTGAAATCATCTTTGATTTACTTTATAACATGGAAGATTTCAAGCTTGTATGAAAATATAAGAACCTATTGATCTCTGCGTATTCCTACAAGAACGGAAAGGATTTCTTAACAAACTGTTTATATGAGAAAATAGTTCAATCGAGCTTATTTGATATTTCGAAATCATCTTCGAATATGTTTTCACAACATCGCCCACGTGATGACGACGTGATCATATTTAAACAGAACGCTGATCTTATATAAAAATTTCAGTTATCTGTTTGGATTAGTCGTGCTCTTATGTCCATCGTCTTTTTCATGTTGAATTGAAGATAGTCTAATGTTAATTATGTTTAATGAATATGTCCTAATGATGGTGTAAAATAGACCGAAATGTCCGACGTTGACATTATATTAACATTAATACAGCATAATTGCATATTAAGATTTTTGTTTGTTTTTTCTGTATATTTTTCTTCATATTGATAAGTGAAAGCATGTCATATAAGAAGAAAATGAGTAACTACTGACACCAAAGTCTGAGTGTGACACTCTGGACTTATGAATGTTTTCTGCCAAATAGTGGTGTCAGGCTACTGACTGCAGTGATTATTGAGTGACTATTAACTGAAACTATCAAGTTGAATTAGTGTGAATTATTGTGCATTGATGATTTGGGTTTTCCTTTAGGATTTACAGGACGTTAAGCCGAGCCGCGCTACTAACAAGATATTCACTGAAATGGTCAATTCTTTGGTTGACTTTTACTTCTTTGTTCTTGTTAAGTATTTATTTGCAGTTGTAATTAAATGCTGTTTTATTTTAATATTGAAGTTATACTTAATTATTAACGGCCACCATATGTCACATGTTGCTCATGTGTGTTGTTCGTTTTTGATTTTGTCAACTGCACAGTGTAGTAGGGTCGGGTGTGTACCATCTGTGAGAAAAAGAGAACCATGACGCAATTCACTCTGCCAGAAATTTGGAAACGGCATGCTGTACTGCTTGGCATTTGCACCAGAAGCTCCAATATGAAAATTTCAGAATGTTTGGGTGTCAATCAGACGACAGTGCAGAGGATTCAGAAAGAATTGGATGAGTCTAATGGTGATTATGAAGGTAGGACAGCTTGGAAAACTCACTTTGATCGTTCTGATAAGAAAAGAACTCCCAAATTTGTTGGCCTCAGCAATGAGACTCAACATGGAGACCTACATCAAGTACCTTGAGAAGGTCAAGAAGGTGGCTACTGGAAAACCTTATGTCTGGCAACAGGACTCTGCACCATGCCACACAAGCAGAAGAACTCGGACAATTTCTGCAACCACATCACCACTTACATCTGGCCACATAACTCACCAGACTGCAACCTCCTTGATTATTATGTGTGGGGCACAGTTGAGCATGAGAACAACAAAATTCCTTGTAACACCAAAGATAAACTGAAGGCAAGGATTATGGCAGCATTCACCAACATAAACAAGGAGACCACCCAGAAGAGTTGCAGGAGATTCCGACATAATCTGGAGGCTGTGGTTGAAGCCAATAGCGAATTTTATTGAATAAATCTACTCTTTAGTATTTCAAGATATTTTGTGTAATTTTAGTAAATATATCTGTTAAAATGAGATGTCAGTGTGATTTTCATTTTTACATCATTTTTAGATGACAATTTATTCATCGTACTCTGTATATGTATTTCAAATATTAGACGACAATTTATCTATTGCACCCTGAATCTTTAATATTAAGATATTCAGACATTTTGTGTTTTTAAAAAGAAAATCAATATATTTTTATATTAAAAAAATTACCAGCAATATGTACATACTAATAAATTATAGTCACTTCCTCCAAATCTATTTAAAATACTACCAAACACCCAACAAGAACTTTTTCTTGACATTAATCCATTTAATATCCTACAATTTCTTAAAGAAATCAAGCTGTATTCCAAAAGTAACTTTGTCCACACAAACATGTATATGCACAAAAGCTGCATATCATCTACCATGTATTCAATTGTGAAAGCAGAATAACTCGTATCATATCTTTATTACTTCAAAGCTCCCAAGAAAATTAAATTTTGGTTTGAAATGCCGTTAAACGGACAAATCAATCAAAATATAAGAAAGAATTCTGCTACTTTTGAAATCATTAAAAGAAAAAAAATCTCAAGAAAAGACACAAAACAAAAGAAATAAAAAAAAAAAAATGATAGTATGATCAATCTGTTATCTCAGATTTACTCATTAAATATTAATGAATCCTGTTACCATAACACTGGAATATTTAATTACTAAGAAAGGAGACATCATAGAGTTGATGACTATTATAATTTAATCCACTTGATTTCTCTGCATGTCACCCCCACTTTTTATATATAAAACTGATTCCATCAATAAAACTCTTTATTTATCTAAAGAAGTTCTTTGAGTGATAGTTTTTAATTATTATCCATCACTTTCATCTCGCTGACTGATATTTCTTGTACTGAGTAAGACGATGAATTACATCCAACGGCAAGGCCGCTGGTCAGGGGGTTTTGAGGAGCATGTAACCACCTTTTAATTGCTGGTGTTCTCAGGTTCACCTTGACCTGGAGTGGTAGCACCTGTCAGGGTCCCAGCTATGGGCAAATAGTTCACCTCCAAACTGGGGTCAAAACACCATGAAAGTATAAAAATAGGTTTTAATACCAGCAATACATTTTTGGAAAAAAAATAAATAAATAAATAAATAAAATTACTAGCAATACATTTTTGAAAAAAAAATTACCAGCAATAAAAATTCTCGGCATTAAATTACCCATTGAGGTTGATATGCTGTAAAACAAACCAAACCTACTTTTACACTTGTTAGAGTGCCAGCTATGAGCAAATAGTTAGCCCCCCCAAAAAAAACTGGGGTCAAAACACCTTGAAAGTGTAGGAATACATTTTTGTATTGGAAATGCCAGTGTTGCTTTCTCATAGTTAGAAAAATTCCAGTAATAAATTTTTTTTAAAGAAATTACTAATGTTCCAAGAAAATTAGATTTTGTTATTAAATGACCCATTAGGTGTTGATATGCCACTAAAAAAGAAACAAATTGTATTCATTTAAAATTATGTGAAGAATGACTATGGATGTAAAAATCAGCCATGAAAAATTAGCTGACTGAATGCTTTACTGACATACTATGGATGTTAAAAAATGTTGAGTTTGAAAGACATGAAAGAAACAAATATATTTATTGAATTAAATTTAGCAGAAATTGATGGCTGGAAACTAAACTGTGGACGGTCTTTACTTAGAGCCAAAACTACTGGGATACTTTTCAGAACTTCTGTTTCCTAATTATTTACAATCTGAGTAATGCCCTCGCATTTGTTGCTATCATTACAATGTTTTGAACATGGCATCTTCTGGCCTTCCACTGATGTCTGGCATCTTCTGGCCTTCCACTGATGTCTGGCATCTTCTGGCCTTCCACTGATGTCTGGATAACCTTTTGAGGAATTTTGAGCTGTTTCTATTTACTAATATATTTTTTTTTTCACTTGTGCTCTTGTCTTTTAGGATTTTGTTGTACGTAATGACATGCCATGTGGTTCAACAATTGGTCCTATTTTGTCCTTCAAACTTGGAATCCCTACAGTTGATGTTGGCGCTCCTCAGCTGAGCATGCATTCAATCAGAGAACAGGGTTGCACCACAAGTGTCGCCCACGGTATAGCTTTGTTCAGAGTAAGTAAGCGTTTTTCTCTCTTCCAGTTTATACGATGTTCAACATTTTATCTTGATTTTTTTTTTTTTTTTTTTTTTTTTTTTTTATGTATGTCTTAATTATGATTAATCAGAAAAGATGTATTGAGTGTTTGTCCAGGAACAACTTGGAAAATAAGAATCAAAAACATTCATATAAACAGGTAATTGTAACCAGTTGTGAGTTATCTGAATTTAAAAAAAACAAAAAAAAATTTAAAAAAAAAAAAAAAAAATTTGCAATAAAAAATATTTACAAAAAAAAATTTAAAAAGAAAAAAATCAAAATTATTTTAAAAATCTGCTTGGAACTGGTTGTAAACCTACAATGCGATCTTTGCTGAAGCTTTCCACTGACTAGCCAATGATCATCCCGCGTTAACATTTCAATCCTCAATCCTCAATCTAACCTTTGTGCACTGGAAGCTGGGAAAGGGACTGCTGTATGCTCACAAGGAAACAAGATAAAAGACAAACACCATATCGAAAAATATGAATGCAAACGCTCTTTCCCATATATGTAAATGTTTTATTCAGGGCATCGCCTTATCGTCTGGGTGATTAGGTGGGTGATACTGGGGACAACTTCTGCAGTGTCGGCTCTTCCCCATACCAACTCCTTGTCAATCTACTCATCCCAAAGTTGAGGATAGCAATATGAAATAGAGGCTTTGGAACTGTGCAACAGACACGTCGGTGTCTCCCTGATCCCAAGCATGACTGTTAACAAAGACCAGCACTTGGATATACCGTATTTCCATTCCCCCCCCCACTTAATCTACAAAAAACACCTCATCCAACTTTTTATTTCTGCATTACCCTTCAGTCAAAGTGGATGCTGTTTAGAAAACTGAACTTCAAAAAGGAACCACATCTGGTCTATGAAATGGAAACATTTGAGATCGAGATAAAACTACCTCTCTTTTAACTTTCTATATGTGTGTCCACTGTATCACACTGGTGTTGTTGCAGGAATTACCAGAATGAGATTGGATGTGATGTTGAACAGTCTTAGATTACGGATCCACATTTATCCTTTTCTCTTGATTGGGTATGGCGGCACAAAGGACTGAGATCAGTTTTCATTATTTTGATGAACCGACATCTCAGGTGGATGAGTTCCATCACCTGAATTGCTTTTGAATATATCCGTTAAAAACTGTTACATCATTGGGACATAAAAGAGAACCTCTGAAGATTCTTGGAATTTTGGCCATATTTAACCACCTGAGAACCAGAAACAGGCATAGAAGTTCATTCCAAATCTTTATATGAACCAAATCATGAATATATCACATTAGAATGCAAGGAGTTTTGAAGATGCCTTCTGACTATGGGTCTCTGCGCTCTTTAGATGTGTGGGTGGTATAATGGATAGCAGCTCATAATAAGAAATCGGCAAACCGAATTAACATTCCAGTCAAGTTTTGTTACATTCATTTCTGTACAAAGCTGTGAATTCATGAGTACCCCTCCCCTGCTGTGGGTTAAATAGTAAGACAGACTAGCCTCTACAGTCTAGGAGAACAACAACCTTGAATTCAAAATTCTATGTAGACTTGCAGCTAATGGAAGGATTGTGGAGTTTACAATGACTGTGATCCCAACTTGGCAATGGATTAATTAGAATTGAGACTGCTAAAATGTGTGCTATTCAAAATTACAAATGGCTGCCTTAAAGCTTGTGCAGCATTATAGCATAAAATCAGACACATTTCTTGGATTCAAATGCAACTGAAGATGAAACATCATCAAGGTGGAGCCAGGACTGAAGCAAAAGGCAAAAACGAGGAGTAAAATTACATCGTGGATTCATTTCATTGATGGCTCCTGAATTGTACAAAGATGGGTGGGGGGATAAGATAAACCCTGGATGTCTTGTGCTCCTGTCATGCCTCTGCTGCTTTTTCTGGTTCTTTTAGTTTGGTCAGGTGGGTTTGGGAAGTCAATTGATAGCCAACCAACTACCTGTCAGACTGGGCCATTGCTCAGATAAATAGCTTTTGATTCGTTGTGGCAGTTTGGCCAGGTAAAACCAATGTGTACGTGTACGCCGAATCATATGTTAGTTTCCCCTGCAAAGAAACGCGCATATTTTTTTAAGTTTTCGTAAATGTACAGACTGGTAGATAAAATAAATGCTGTTTTTTTTAAAAAAAAAAGAAAATGAATTGTCTACTCAAAAATGGATGTCCACTAAAAATAACGTTTGAAGTAATAAAAATGTCGGATTAAAAACTAAAATCCATTAATTCATTAGAAATTGCTTTGTGTACATTTCAGATATGTAACAGAGCAGATATGGCTTTTGATAAAATCTGAAAGAGTGAATGTTCAGAACATTGATTGACTTCCATTCCTCCTGCAAAGAGAGACCCCTTTTCTTCATTAAGTTTTCTTGAGTATGCAGACCAGTAGATAAAATAAACACTGTTTTTAAAAAAAAAACAAAAAAAAACAGCATCTACTCATATACTGGTATACACTAAAAATAACGCTTGAAGTAATAAAAATACAAAGATCCTGTTAAGTCAATCAGCAATTCTTATCCCCCCCCCGATCATATTTGATAGCATTTATGAAGGCAATGTATATCAGGTTTTGTGTTTAACATCAACCCCTCCAGGGACAATAGAACAGTACTTTGAGATAACTGGTTAAGTTTTATTTTTTTGGGCAAGAGAGAAGATATCAGAACAATACAAAAGTTTTTAATTACAGTTATATCTATTCTAAAAGCAATAAATATCTTAAAGATAAAAATAAATGCTTACTTCTCACCTATAGTGATGGGATTTTAATAAATGGAGCACGTGTGGGCAAACACATGTACACGCACACAAATAAACAAAACTTAAATGTTTCTTTTCAAACTGGCGAATGAAGCTGAAATGAAAAATTATTGAAACATTGGTTCCCATATGATCACTGAAGTTAAGCAACATTGAGCCTGGTCAGTACCTAGATGGATGACCACTGGCAAATGCCAGGTGTTGCAAGCTTAGATGTTGAGGTGGTGCAATGGATAATGGCTCAGAATTGTTAATTAGAAAGCAGAGTTCAAATTCTTGTTAGGTCCGATATATTCACTTTCACACAAATACACTTGGGGAAAGGTATGAATCCACCTCTTCTCACCCCCAGCTATGGGTTAATTAGTTAAGACTTGTATCACTAATAAACATTACCCCCCCCCAAAAAAAAACGTTGATAAGCTGTGAAATATAATAAATAGACCAAAATGAAAAATTAAAATTGAAGAACTTAAATTTAGATATCTCTATTATTTATCCCTAAATGTGAAAAACTTTAGGATCTGATTAGAACTATTTTTGCTTTAATAAACAATGCAAGTAATTTTTTTTTTTTTCGTCAACTTCTGGTTAAAGAACTTGAACAAACCATTTAACTAATGACATTTATGTTATGTTTTCTGCTTATCAAACTAAATTGAACATACAAGGGAGAATTTAAAAATGGATAGAGAAACATGAAAAATTTGCTTACGATGCAAGGAAGGTAATTGCAAATGAAAATGTTTTGATAAAGATTTTTCAGGTTACCTGTATTGACAAAACAGCTGAAACGTTATGAAAGTAATAGCATATTAGTCCAATTGTGAATAATGTTTTTTAGGTTTTTTTTTTTTTTTTTTTTTTTAAATAGTTTTCTTTTTTGCTTTTTGTTGCAGGGTTTCTTTGAAAATTACCCTCATGTCTTCCAGTCTCTCAAGTTCTGAATTGCGTTTGTGTTGGAACAAGAAAAAAGTTAAGGGACCCAGGAAAAATGACTAGGAACTACAAAGGACTTATACCAATTCATCACACTTTCTCTTTAAGTTTATAATCATTTTATGAAAAAATTTATCACTTTTAAAAGGTAAAACACATCAAAAATTAATTTGAAACAATTGTTGCTCTCACTTAGCAAAAATATTGCAATTATCTAATTTTTTTATTATTTTTTTTCTTCCATTGCGAAGCTCAAATGACGTTCTACAAATGAAATGAACAAATAGCAGAAATTTTATTGTTATTTTCAGTTTTCTGATAATTGCTTAAAGGATGCTGGAGGTAAAAATGGCTAGAGCTTTGTGAGAAAAAGCAACAAAATAAGTTGCTAGGAAAAAAAAATAATAAATTAATGTATATCTTCCTGGCATCAGTTTAAACTGACACCTTCTTCCTTCCATATATTTGAACTATAAATTATAATTTCAGGGAATTAAAATTTCATTGAAATAAGTTAGAAAATTTCCAAGTTTTCATCTGAAATCAAGAAAATATGGACTGCAAGCAAAATATATGGAAAAAAGATGTTAGATTGAACTGACATTTGAAGGATTTGGGTTAAACTGACACCTTTTTTGCATATATCTAAATTATAATTCTAAAATTTTATTTTAGAAAATGAATATTTCACTGAAATATGTTGGGAAATTTCTAAGCTTTCATCTGAAATCAATAAAATACCAATTTTAAGCAAAATGATTGCAATATCTAGGTAATAAAATGTAGAACCTGTTTAAACTGATGCCAGAACGCTATATACGAGGTGCTTTCAAAAATTAGCCAAGCTTTGGTCATAAAAAAATTTAAAAAAAAATCAATTTTTTTTTTTTTTTTTTTTTTTTTTTTTAGCAAATTTTATTTAATCCCCTTTGAAATACTTACCTTGGGAGTTCACACTCTTCTCCCACCCAGGGGTTCTGCCATTGCCGGTAACACATCTGGAATGCTATGCAGTGCCGTTATCGCTTTTCTCGTAATTTCCTCTTGCGACTCAAATCACTTCCCTTTCAACGTGGGATTTCCAATTGGGGAAGAGCCAGAAGTCGCATGGTGCTAAATTGGGAGACTAGAGAGCCTGTCAAAAATGTGGGCCAGGAAAGCTTGGATTATGTAGGCAGAGTGAACAGGCGAATTTTACTGACACTCTCAACATGTACAAATCCTCTATTAAAATGGAAAAACACTGATCCTGGTGCTTATTCCCACTTTGTTGTGTAACAATCCAGGAGATTGCTCACAGTCTTCCATGACATCTTGTGTGAAAGTGAAAATCTAACAAGTGTGCACTACACGTCAGTACTCTAGGCATAACAGCTGAGAGTTGACACAACCAACCAGCATGAAAATTTTCACATATGTACAGGAAGTGACATCAAAGGATTTTGCCCGTGGATCATTGGTTTTGGTGGAAAAGAAATAGTCAGATACTTTTTGAATGCACCTCGTATATCCTGGTAAGATGAGTATATCTATTAGATCAAGATGTAAGCAAACAATATTCTGTAGAAAAAAATTGGATAAGGCAGAATGTAGGCATATAACTAAATCAGAATTATGTCTGCTAATCTATCTCTATAGGTAAATTAGCAAGGCACTATGTTAGGAAGTCATTGTCAGGGAAGCATTAGAACAATACAAGTTGCAGGTTTAAATCTTATCTTTTATTTCAGTGTATGCTGATTTCTTAATTGGTGGATAATGGAAGAAAAAATTAAAAACAAATTTAAACAATAACAATTACTTGCAGGGGGTTTACACGATTTTATAAAGATAATAAAAACTGGCAAAAATAAAATAAAAAATTCACAGTTCATTAAACAAATAGCAGCAGACATACTTTTTTTATTAAATGAAGTCTTGTCAGCCATTTTTGATTCTCTATTTCATTTTGGTTTCATTTGTTTTATTTTTATGCAGTATTAATGGTAGAAATATTATCTGTAATTTTTATTAGATGACATCGGCCATTATTCATTTAATTTCAATTGCTTTATTTAAATGATTTTTTTTATTAAACTATGCATTGTTAATTATTATAATATCATAGCTGCTTTTTAATTGTGGCCTTATTCAGGCAATCAAAGGTTGCAGTAAAAAGCATTTGCATAAATACTAGTTAAAAGTTATTAAAAATGGCTGACAATGCTTCATCTAATAAAATTAATCCTGCTGCCCCAACTCTATTTGTGAAAAGGCAAAAAAAATATGGCAGCAAGAACAGTCACGGTCATGAAATGCAGCTAAAGTTAAAAAGTATCCAAGAGTAGCATCTATGCAATCTATAAAGTGTCTACACCCATATACTATTATACATGGATAAAATAAATAAAATCCAAAATCACCTCATATGGTGAATAGCCCATTTTGGCAGGTGAAAACACGGGTCATTTGTCTCATCAACCCTGGCGTGGACTGAGTTTGTGTCCGAAATAGAAATTTAACTGTGAAAGCTAAAAAAAAAAAAGACAGTCGAAAAACTAATACAGAATTTATTCATTTCAATGTTTCAGTCAGACGAAAGGCACGAGTCAGAGGTCAGGGGAGGGTGGAAGGTATTTGTCTTAAAGGGAAGACGTTTTATAAAAATAAACCCAGATGTTAAACTTATAAAATTAATTTGGAGTTATATGAAGAATGAAATATTAATTTAAAATTAAATGAGGAATAAAAAGGGGTTTAAAAATAACTTTAAAAGATAAAAAGATGCAAGGGATTAATGGGAAGAGGGTTGGGAAGATCTTAGAGGAGGGGAAAGTTTATAAATATAGTAAAGAGATATAGAGGGGGTGAATAGAAATTAGAATTAGTTATACTATTTCTGTCTAGATTTTTTACTTTTTACTAATAAAAATATATGTGTGTGTGTGTTTGTTTGTTTGTAGGATGTATAATGCTACAAGAGACAAAGTGGAAAAGGTTACAAATGTGTTTTATTTGGGGTTTTTTTCTTAGTCATAATGAAAGACAAAACTGTGTAAGAAAAATGCATTGGGATTTTTGAACATAAGAGGAACAATAAATTAAATTACCTGATTATTCTGACAATCAAATTAGGTAATTTAATTTATTACCTTTTGAGATGTCGATGAACACTCGTTGCCACTTTTGTAACGTCAACAAATACTCATTGTCACTTTCGTAATGCTCATTATAGTAGACCTTGTAATCACTGATACAACTATAGTATGCCGTTGAATAATACAGGTGTCAGACACTTTCAAATGGTACTCGCACTAATGGTACTTGTTCGATAATACTCACTCGAAAAGTAACCACCAAATAGTAATCCATATAGTGATCCGTATAATGATCACGTAGACGCCACACTAATTCCTATATATATACACATTTCCTTTACCATCACGTGATCTACTTATTCAAAATGGGATTGCCTGTGTTTGCTCTATGATGATCTGTGTTCGAACCCCAGTGTCAGCAGTGACACTTTATTCCTATATAACATTACCCCTCTGAAAAATCCCAATGTATTTTCATAGTTTTGTCTTTCATTCCAACCTGAAGAAGCTGAACCAAAAAGACATTGGAAATGTTTTTGAAAATAGTTGTCTCATACATATATATATATATATATATATATATATATATATATATATATATATATATATATATATATATATATAATAGCTGGCCACTTGTATTCAAGGATACTCCTCTACTAGGGCAGCTACCCAATCCCCATTGCAGACGCTCGCCCAGGCACATTTGTGTTTGTTCAACACCCACAGAACCCACCTGTGGGTTATACTGCAACTATATCTAGCATGATCAACAATTTGAACAAGGCCAGCATGCTCAAGCCCTTGGGCACGATGGCTTTGTGCTAGCACAGCTATCGATGGCCCATAAGAGTTCCATCTACCCAATTTCAACTCATGGTATGGTTTTCAGGCACTTTCCAAAGGTGCCCCATGCTGGGATCAATCTCAATCCAGTCTGATAAGATCAGGAAGTCGTCTTCCTGACAAATTGTCCATGGCCCGAGATTTGAACCCAGGTCTCAGGGTCAGAAAGTGAACATCCTAAGCACTTGGCCATGCATCCATAATATATATAAAAATAAATAAATAAAAAGACGAAGAAATATAGTTTTAAGGTGTGCTATATTTATGGGATAAAGTGCTCAATATCAGAAATAGAGATAGTGTATGTAAATATAAAAGTGAACATTGAAGTCAACACTCGGAGGCGACAGACTGTTTCATGCTAGACGCAATCTTCATGCTGCCTAACAATTCCATCTAGCATGAAACAGCCTGTCGCCTTTGAGTGTTGACTTCAATGTTCACTTATATACACACACACTAGTTGCTGTTTTTACCTGCAGTAAACTAAAAAACAAATTAGTCCCTGCCGTTTATTATGATCTTGGTTAATCTTACTTAGTATCTACCACTCGTTAGTAACCATAGAATTCTGTTATCCCCCCCCATCCTTATTTTGATTGTTTTCTACTTTTCTCTCTAGGCATCATACACTCCAGACCCACTTTAGCAATATAGTTTGTGGGAAGATGCTGTTCAAGTGGAACTTTGATCTCATCAACAGAATACAAAGGGAATGACGGTGGTTTGCGACAATGTGCCTGACATGGCGGATCTTATCCGTGAAGTTTAGAACTGTTGGAACTAGGGAATGTAGTTTGCCTGAAGACTTTCCATAGAAATAGTGATAGAGCAGCAAGAAACTTGCAACATTTCGTCATTGGCAAAATGAGTTGTATGATTGAAAAACCATTCATCACCTGCAAGGCCATGTAGATGCTTTTGGACCCTATTGAGACTGGAAAGTGAAGGTTGAGCAAATCCTGCCCATGTATAGCAGCAGTATTCCATTTTTGGCTTCCTCTGACCCTTACACTGTACTACCCTGCCTAGGGATTGAACTCCCAATTACTATCACCAAATTCACAAACTAACACTTAACTGATAGGCTATTTATTGTAAGTCCAGTCACAAACTTGGGTAGTACAAACTTAGAGAGGCTTACGGCCACATCACATTGAAACACTGGTTCTATAAAATAACCAAAGTTAAGCAACGTTGAGCCAGGTCACTACCTAGATGGGTGACTGCTTAGGAATACCAGAGGCTGTAAGCTTGGGTGTACAGGTAGTGTGGCTTATGGCTATATTGCACTGAAACACTAGTCCTGTGAAATGATCAAATAAGGTTAATCTCTATTTCGAGCCTGGTTTTCTTTAACAATGGGTAACCGCTTGGAATAGCAGGTCTGCAGGCTTGGATGTGCAGAGTTTACAGTAATGGATAATTCATGAGTTGTTAATTGAGAAACCTTCTAATTTGGTTCATTATATTCACTTACATGCAAATGCCCTTGAGAAATTTCTGCTCCAATTCCTCTCCCCAGCTATGGATTAATTAGTAAAATTTGTCTCACTAAATCATTATTATCTCCCCCCTCCCTCAAAAAAATATATTAAAAAAAAATTTCTTTGGCTTTAAATAGCCTGCAAAGGGTTGATAAGTCATAAAAATTGAATGAAATTTAAACTCAATGGAAATATGTTGAGCAAAAACTGAGCCATATTTAATTATGAGATATCTCTAGACATAGTCGAAAAGAACCATCTGCACCTGCAGTAGATTAAATAAAGGGTTAAGCTCAAAAGTCCGTAAGGGCTGATTGAACAGACAGACAACTGAAGAAGGCCAGTGGTCACAACAACTGAAATGTTGTGACAATAAGAAAGATGAGGATATTAGTCTGGATGTAAATAATGTTTTGAAGTTTAGAATGCAGCTGTGTGGGTTTGTTTGTTTTTTTTTTTTTTTTTGTGAGTAAAAATTTGGGTGAATTCTTGAATTATCGATGTATAAATGCTTCCTTCAAAAAATTTTTGTCAGGAAGAAATCCTTAAAAAAAAAAAAAAAAATTGTTTTTATAATTTTGAGAAAAAAAAGTCTATCATTCTAAGAGTTGTTCTGTTATTAAACATTATTAAAAAAATATTTCTCTGTCCATTACTCGCTGTCTGTATGTGTGTATTTAACATGTAGGTTTGCATGTGTATGTATAATATATGCATGTAACTTACATGTTTGTGCCACTTAATGTAATCACAAGTGCACACAATTTGACTAAGTCTGAAAAAGACACTGGAATAATGCATTCCCCTCCCGTTCAGTCTGGACAACACCTACTCTTGGCTAAACAATAAAATCATAAAGACAAGATAAAAAAAACATTCATTTTTTAAACCTTAAAAGAAAGTAGATAATTATAAGATTTCATCGAACTTTTCAGAATTTATTTGGTAACAAACAGAATTATTTTTTCAATTTTGTTGAAATATTTTTAAGCCTGCTATTGAATTAAAATATCTATGCACACATGCAAATGTACCTTTATAATTTGGATGAGACTGAAATGAACATCTGTGTCTCGGAATCTAATTTCACTTTCTTCCTGGCAACAACCCCTGGATGACAGGAAAAAAAAAAAGTAAGCCAAAATGCATGGCTCTTTGAAGTCATATTTATGACTTCCAGCGCTGGACTTGCCTATAAATTATAGCAGAGGACTTCACACCCACGGGAGGCCTTATTTTTTTTAAATATATTTTTTATTTTATTAGTTTATATTCTTTATTACTAAATCATCAAAAGTTATACACAATTGTTAATAAATAATTGTGTATAATTATTTTAAATTCTTTTAGAGAAGAGCCTCAAATTTCGTATAGCTGAGGGCCTCAGCAGGTAAAAGTCCAACTCTGAATGACTTCTGTATTTAAACTGAATATTTTCTAATATGTGTTTTAAAATGACAGACATTTGATTAGAAATTTAATCATCTTGCTCTCAGCAAGCAACTTCTATCAGGTGAGGAATAAATAAAATAAAAACAATTTGAATATTCCAACCAATTCTTGGAATGAAAAAAAAAATGTCTTTGGTATTTAGTCCTTGTTTAAACAGTTTAAGATCTTATCTAATATTGTTTGGGTTTTTGATCTCTTTGTATGAAGAATGTGATTCCAACAAAATTGGTTAAGTTAATTCCGCCAGTCAAAATTAAAGACAAAATCTTTTCATATTTTTAGTTATTACCAGACTTTGTTGCCTGCTGAAATTTTTTTAGCCAAGAAAATCAATATAAAAGCAATTCTCTTCATCTGCAAAATTAATGTTTGTTTATGATTAAAATCCAAGTTGAATTTTGGAGATAGAAAATATTGGCACAATTAAAATTTAAAACTCAAAGCAATCATTTGCAGAATTGTTAACGATGACCCAATAGACACCGTCTTTCTTTTTTAATACTTTATACATTATCAACGCTTTTAACAAAAAAATTTTTTTTTTTTTTTTTTTTTTTTTTTGCAACAGTCTTTTTTTTTTTTCATTAATACGTTTAGAGAAATAATACATATGTCTATTTTTATGCAGTTTTAAATAAAAAGTTGATTTATATCTTTGTCTTATTATTTTTGTCTTTTTTACAATTTTAAAGGGATGCTAATATGAACTTTGTCCTTTTATTAAAAACGAAAGAAACAAAACATACATTTGCAACTATTCTCATTTTGTGATAAAGAACAGACAAATGTGAAATATTGCTATGGTATCCTAGGTTGGAGGTTATGATGTGTAAACTCCAAAACCATATCTGAGGAAATCTTTGCTGGAAACATTGCTGCCATTTTCAAAATTGTTTATATGGGTGGATTCTTGATTTTCATTAGCCTGGGGAAGTGATCCCAGTATGTAGTAAGGCATACCCTAGATCTGCACCCAAATAGTTATGCCCTCTCCAGGGTGCAGTCCTGGGCAGGGTTGCTTGTTTTTTTTTTTTGTTTTTTTTTTAATTAGAGATTGGCAGTTTTCCATACAACACATCACCTCTCTCTGTGTTACCAATGCTGTCCAAAGGAAAGGTAGAGGCCAATACAGCTTGGCACCAACATTATCATAGGAGTTGCCAAAGCAGAATTGAACATGACCTTGGACTGTTGTAGGGACTCCAGCTTCAGATTTGAATTCAGATTTGCCCTTCTAGGCTGGTTGCCAACCATGGCTACAGAGCCCAAGTCTTATTAAGCTATGCCACAAAGTTCATGTGGCTTAAGAACCAAGATGCCAGGTCAGGACCGATGACAAGCAAATCTTTTTTTGCAAAGGCAATCAAGAATCCAAGTCCTCACTCTGGTTGGAGTAACCTCTCCCTGATTGACCATGCCTTATCAGTGTAGCCGTAAATCCAATCGTGTTGGTTTGGGAACATTTAAAAGGTCTGAGGGTATTTTGAAGACAGTTTCTTTCTCTTTAGATTAGTTACCATCCAAGGCTATAGAACTCAGTCTCTCCTGCTATTTACACATACCTGAGGGAAAAGAGCTGGATTTATACCTTTACCAATGGTATTAGCAAGTAAGTAAATGTAATGAACTTAACTGGAATTCAAATTTGGTTCTCTGATTCTAAAATCCATTACACCATTGTGCTTCCGACTGTATTTGCTAAAAAGAAATACGAATTAATACCTTTAAAAAATCCAAAAGTGTTTATAGTTGTGCAAGCATGAAATCCCAAGCCATCGTGATCGAGGCTGTGAGCATACTTGTTCAAACTTGTGGTCATAATGTCTGCTTGGCATAGTTGCAGGTGGGCTCTCAACAAACAAGTGTTCCTGAGCAGGCATCTGCAACAGGGATTGACTAGCCACCATAGCAGGCGAGTGTAGTTGGAAAAAATGTAGCCTATATATATATATATATATATATATATATATATATATATATAAATATAAAATTTTAAATATATATTAAGCTTGTCACTTAGCCAAAGGTTTACTGTCAGCATCCCAACTCTAGAGTTTCATAAATGGATCCTCCAACAATCGCTCCGTCCACGCGTCAGGAGATATCAGTAATTGATTTTATTTTTTCATTTTTTATATATTCATATTCATTTGGTGCAAGGTTGAATTTTTTAATATATATATATATATATATATATATATATATATATATATATGTGTTGTTATATACATATATAAATTGTTGGCTACTTTTGTTTTCCAAGTATTCCTGTTTCTAAGGTGGCTAGCCAATCCTTGTTGCAGAAACCTGCTACGGCACATATGTGTTTGTTCAACACTCAGAGCCCACCTGTGGTTTATACTTCAACTATGGTGAATAAAATGTAGTTACAGGTTTTGTGGATGTTTGACAAAGACAAATGTACCTGAGTTGGTGTCTGCAACAGGGATTGACTACCCACCTTAGCAGGCAGGTGTACTGGGAAACGAATGGCTGGTCTTGAGTTGAAGAAGTCATCAAGATAATTTGTTTAAACTCAAGAAGAATCAAGCGTTTATTCTCTTTAACCACTAGGGAAATTACTCTTGAGGAGAGCATGTCTTTACCAGTTAAGCTACCAGAAGCCGTGATAAAGCCAAAGTTCAATTCCCTATTTCTTGCTGAGATCTTTAAAAAAAACAAAACAAACCATTAACTATTTCTGAGAAACACCTTTCTGCCTTCCACTGATATGGCTGATGCTAACCCCCAGGGGAATGACACCCTTCACCTGTTTTCAGGCTAAAATGTACTGTTTATCTCAGGGGTCGGCAACTCATTATAATGACGGGTTGGATCGGACGAAGGTCATAATGAAAAATTAAGGAAAATTACATATGCAGACCCCCTGTCAACCTAAATATTTAAAACCATAATGAAAATAAACATTGAGAAATCAGAAAAACAAAAGAAAATCTAAAATTAAAAACGCCTAACAAAAAATTACTTTTCCTCAAGGAACGTCAAAATACTTCAAAGTGAAAAAAATGGATGAAATTATGAAATTAGGTTTTTGAAACTGTTATATGAAAATTGTTCCACAAAAATCACACACACACACACGCACACACATCAAACAAAAACGAAGCACATATACCCATACATACAAGTACAAATAGTTGCAAACATATACACTTACGTACGTACACATGTGGTATCATCCACACATTCATGAGGCATGTATGTATAATGTTTGTATGTTTAACTGTCTTTAGATTTCTGCTACCTCGCATGTCAGTCCATCCCTGGCCTCTTTCACTTTATCGTTCCTTTCGCTTCTGTTATCTTTTAATGTAGCCAAGGGTCATAACAAATATGTATCCATTATTTGACATTAAACGTAGGCAACGCAACTTTGTAAAATAAGTCTCATGAAAGATAACTGGCAGATAGTCTAATATTTTTAGTGCACTGAGATGTGTAGACATTCTATGGAAAATGACATATAACAAATTTCATTTGAAGGTCGTCTCTCATGTTAAAAATAGTCATTGTTAATCAGGCTCGCGGGCAGGTCAAAATGCCTTCGCGGGCCGGATCCGCTCCGCAGGTTGCCGACCCTTGGTATAGAGTATATAGAATCAACTGTTAAGAAAGTTGATTCACTATGTTGTGCTAGACAGTTTTTCTCATCAGAATCCATTGTAGATATTTATGAGTCTACTATTTGTCCATGCTTTGGATATTGCTGCCACATTTGGTCTAGTGCTCCTGCTATCTATTTAGTGATTCTTGATGAAATCCAGAGAAGAATCTGCAATGTTATTGGTTCTGACCTGGTAACTCTGCATCAGTCACTTTCCCAACGCCATAATGTAGCTTCCCTCTGCCTTTTCTATAAATAATTTCATGGTAATTGTTCAGATGAACTTTCTATGGTACCTAGACTTTACGAATTTAAGCGCAGTACTAGATTGGCGGCAAGGTCCCATCATTTTACAATTGAAATAGTTTGATGCAAATGCTAACAGTTTCTTCTTTCGCACTTCTCGCTTGTAGAACTTTTTTCTGGCTTCTTGCTTTCTGGTCAAGTGTGATCTACAAAAATTTAAATGCAATGTCAATCATTATCTTCTGTCTTTTATTGTCCTCTCTCCTTAATAGTAGTTTTTCTCATATTCTCTAACACTCAGTAACCCCTTACGTCCTAGTGGCTTTATTGCCTTTGATTTCAAAAATTTAAATAATTTCAATCGATCTTTGTCTTCAATTCTGTTCTTATTGTCCCTAATTATTTTCTTAAATATATCTGTCCATCTAGAAATTTATTTAATTAATCTTTCAAAAATCTTGCATCAATCTTATTGGATTTAATGAACTCATCTTTGAATTCAATTTAATTCTCTAATCTTGTTGAATTTAAAAAAAATTGAAAAAAAAAAAAATTTATATTTTTATGTAATGAAAATTTCGAAAGAATTTTTTGTTTACATTCTTTGAACAAAATACTTTCTTTTCGAAGATATGAATCTCTTGTCTCCGGGTTAAATAGCAAAACAGACTGTCTTCTATAGCCTTGGTTGGAAACCATTCTACAGATAAAATTACCCATCTCCCCGCAGGCCGATCAATTAGTTGATTGGTGTTACCTTCAACATCCTGACTCTAGAGTTTCGTAGACATACCCGCCAGCAATCACTCCATCCACTCGTCAGGGGATATTAGTAATTGATCGTTTATTTCTTCGTTTTTCTTTTATATATGTATTTTTCATTGGCCTATGAAAAAGCAGGGGTAGCTGAAATTCTTCTGCCGCAAGCGGAGATAGCGTTTACTTTTTAAGGTTCATGCCTACTTTAGTTAGCCTTTACTAAGCTAGGATGCTGAAACTAACCCTTTAGTGCATGGAATCCAATTGTTTAGAGAAGGGGTTACCTAAAATTTTAAATTTGCGACCCTCTAAGATTACCATTAGACAGCAAGGTAAGTTAGAAAAACTGAGATAAAATTTTAAGAAAACTATATATTTGGTTGCTTTGTTTTATGGCATATCAACCTCAGTGGGTCATTTAATGCCAACAAAATTTTGAAATACATTCATAGCGATTGTTTGGTTAATAAAAAAAACAAAAAAAACGTGTGTGTATACATATATATTTGAACCATTTTTCAATTACTCATATTTTTTAGTACAATCCAACTTTTAGGAAATTTGCAATTTTGGATGTTTTTATTTTCATAAATATTTTTTTTTAAATTACTCACATGGTAATATTTTGTTCACACTATTTTGTATTCTGAGTTCCATTCTCCAATTTTTTTTCAAAGAATGTATAGCTGTTTGTATTACTGGTATTTTTCTTTAAGTATTACTGATGATAATTTTTCCTTCAAAAATTACTGCTTGTAATAATGTTTTTTATTACAAAGTATTTCTGGTATTAAAACCTACTTTTACACAAGTTTGGGGATTAACTATTTTCCCATAGCTGGGACCCTAGCAGGTGCTACCACCCCGCGTCGGGGTGGATTTGGGAACACCAGCAATTAAGAGGTGGTTCCACGCTCCTCAAAACCTCCTGATCAGAGGCCTTGCTGTTGGCCGTAGTTTATCGTCATACCCAGGACGGGGAAACTATAAAAAATAATTAATACCAGTCATAAAGATAACTGGACTATTTTGGACGCTTATGTATAGTCTGTAGACATTCTATAAAAAATTTTCAAATTGTCTCTTTTTCATTTAAAAAGTTTTCAAATAAAAAAAAAATATTGGTAATTAGGCTTTTCCAGGTGCAAAAATACAATAAAAACAAACTCATTAAATCAATCTTCATTTTTTAAAAACGTTTTCAGTCTTTCATTAAACAAAAAAAAGGAAATTAATTTGAAAAAATCAATAATTTTACTGATTCTTTTAATTTTTTATTGTTGAATGTGACTTTAAATTTATGGTTGAAATATCATTGTTGTACAGCTTAATAAAACATTTTTTATTATTTTTTTTTTTATTTTTTTTAAAGGGAAATTTTGTAAAAAATGATAAGAAACAGTATAAAGAATAAAATATTTTTAAATAATGTTAAATAAAATATTTATTTAACAATTTTCTGGAGAAAAATTTTTAAATTTTTTTGATTGCAATATACAAGAGAAAAAACTTTTAGCTTTAAAATAGAAATTTGAAGAATATTCTAAAATTCTGAAACTTTTAAAAATTTATCGAAAATTCTTGAATATTCATTTTTTGATAGAGTTGGAATTACTTTCATAATTTCTGACCAATGACAAAAAAGTCCAAATTTTTTACACAAAATGTTTGTTATTTTTTAAGCTATATAAATATATATATATATATATTGTCATT
This sequence comes from Acanthosepion pharaonis, assembly GCA_903632075.3. Lineage (NCBI taxonomy): Eukaryota > Metazoa > Mollusca > Cephalopoda > Sepiida > Sepiidae > Acanthosepion > Acanthosepion pharaonis. The sequence goes on along the minus strand of CAHIKZ030001381.1, from coordinate 290,421 downwards.
GGTTATGACTTCCATCCGTTAAGACCCTCAAAAATAACCATAATTGATTTTCAGTAAAAAAAACAAATTAAAAATTCAAACAAAAAATAAATTTAAAAGTTCAGTTTTTTGGTCCTTATAATAAGATGATGTTTGTTTTTTTTTTGAAAAAAAAAGTTTTATCATTTAAATAATGGAAATTTCCTGAATTTCAAAAAAACTTTATTCATTAAAATAACAAATTCAAATTTAATAAAATATGTTAAATTGTTTTAAATCTCGTTTTTGTTTATATATATACACAAAATCCAAATTTCCAATTCTGAACTTTAGTTTGTTCTTTTTTGAATAAACAAATCCTTTTTTTTTTGCATTAAAAATTGTTTTTTTTGATACCATTTTAAAATATTTAAACATGGTCTGTTGTATGTTGCATGCTCAACTTTTTTTTAATCCATAATAATTTATTCTTTAATTTCTTTTTAAAAAGATTTAAAAAAAAAAAGATTTTCTTAAAAATATTAAAATAATATTATCCTTTAAATTAAATTAAATTGAAAGTTTTTAACCAATTTGTGATGGGTTTTTTTCAAAACAATTTTTTCTGTCAATGAAATTTTTAAAACTACAGCAAATTTCAAAAAATGGTTTGTACAAATACTTACAAAATGCTTTCAGAGTTTTTTTGATTCAAATAAAAAATGGAAATAATTAAAATACTAAAAATTTGAGAATTTAAACACGCGTCAATATATTAAAAAAAGGAATATTAATGATTTTTAAATAACGAAAATTGTTTAAAAGCATGAACTGAAATTAAATAAATAAATAGGCTTTCTGTTTTTTGTTCAATGGTATTTTTTGTGAAAACAAATTAATTTATTTACACGGTTTATGGCATTAATTGTTTAATTTAAATCTAAAATTTGCATTGCAAACAAAATGATTGAAATTTTAGTAAATTTCTTATTCCATCTATGGGCAAATATTGAAATGAAGCAAAAAACAAAAAATTAAATGAAATGTATGAAAACGCATTTTTCTTATAAAAAACTTTGAATTACATTTTATTATAAAAAAAAAAAAAAAAAATTGAGCAACTGTTGCTACTTAAGTAAAATTATCAAATAACTATTTTCATTTTACGTTGAAATTTATGCAATTGCGTTCGTCGTATATATTTAGTCAAAAACCATAAAATTGTTCAAATTATTTAACGTTATTCCATTAAAATAACCCATACAACATGATGATATACCAATAATATACTGTAGAAATATGTGGCTGTTTTGTTGTGAAATTGTCAGAATGTAGAAGAAACGCAAGGTAGGTTCAATACTCCTGCTCGCCAGGCCCAACTCAAATAAAAATGGTTGGACTTTGATTAAGTCCAAAGAAGAAGGCAAAAAAAAAAACAAAACACAAGACCGATAATATATGTATATACAAATATATATTAATAACAAGTTACAATACATGGAAACAGTACAAAGGATGAAGTGTATGTTTTTTTATTCTGTATGTGTGTGTGTGTGTATTCTGTATGTGCGTGTGTGTGTGTGTTCTGTGTGTGTGTTATTGTGTGCGTGTTTCCACGCTATCCCTTGTTAAGCAACTACATTTCGAGGTTGATAGCTGAAAGCCTTGAAAAAAGATATTTACCTCAAGGTGTCGAAAACAAACTGAAGGAAAAAAAAAAGAATTAGAATGAAGGGTCATTTCATTTATAGCCAGGAAGAAGAGAGACCCCTGGTGAAAGGGTTAATGTTGTATTAAAGGAGGAGTTAACTCCGACAAAATTTAAAATCAACCAAATTAGTGAATGATCCAGATAAAACTCTGATTTTTATCCTGACCAAAAAAATGTTTTTTCATGAGCTCGTTAAAAATTTTTTTTTTTTTTTTATTTAATTTTTTTTCTGTAATTTAAAATAAAATAAGTGTTTAAAAATTGAAAATATTTGAACATTTTCTCTATCCGCTTTGCAAGAATCTGAGAGGGGACATGAGAAATATTGTAAAGTTCTTCATTAATTATGGACTATTCAATTTTGATTGCAATTTAAAAAATATTTATAATAAAATATTTGGACTAAAAATTTGAAATAATTTTGAAAAATAATTCTAATTTTTAATTTTATTTGGTTTCAATCATGATATTTGGTAAGTAACTCATGATTAAATGACATTTAATAAAAATTAAAAAAATATATGTTGGATTTCCCTTTTAAAATTCGGTTGAAATTGATTTATTGTATTTAATATTATTGTATTTATTTTTTAATTAAATGATTTTGTAACGTGAATTTCCTAAGTCAAGTGAAAGCATTCTATAATGAATCAAATCCATGTAATTTTTTTCGTCATTTTTTTTTCGCCAATTTTTGATACAAGAATGAAAACTCTTTCACAAATCTCAATTTTATCATAAAAGATAGTGTTCATATAAAATATTAATTTTATTGTAATTAATTATTTTTTTTCAATGGATTATTGCAATATAGACTGACAATTTTAAATTTTAAAATTTCAAATGAATCATTTATCTAAATACAAATTAGACACATGATAAATAGGTCAACTCATCTTAACTAAGTTCCCTTGACACCACTTATAAAATGTGGAGTATTTATATGAAAATATTTAAAATTTCATGGAGATGTAAGTAAAAAATGGAATGCCTGTATCATTGATTCGTGGAGACATTACGATACCCATTTATAAAATGCTTAGAATTCGCCATACTAATTTTCAAATAAATTAAATATAAAATTAATGATTCATCAAAAAAAATTAAATTAATTTGAAAAAATTATTTTAATATTTATATCTACTGATGGTTTGTTGCAAATAATTAAATAAAAAATTGGAAAAAATAACATACATATATAAATGAGTTTTTTGCTTTTGTATCTTTATCTCATATATTTTAAGTCATTTTGCAGTGGAATGTAAAATTTTATTCATATCAAATCTAAATTAATTGAAAAGAAAGATGCTCATTTGCTTTGCCTCAAACAGATTTTGGTTTCCCTTACAAAAAATGCATGACACTTTTTCATAGATGGGTAAAAGTTAAAGACAAAATGGAAATTGCCTGAACGTATTTTGGGGTTTTTCTTCAAATGAGCTCATCATAAATAAAAATATATATATTAATATATAAGATTCAACTGGTTAAATTTGAAAATTTTTTCTAAAAGATTTTTGTTAATTCACCAAAGTGCAGGAAATTTTTAATTTTATCTGTTTTTAATAAAAAGGAATGAATCAAAAAAAAAAAATTGATTTAAAAAAAGTCAAAACAAATTTTATTGCTTTATATTTAAAATTTTTTTTCTTACATTTTAAAAAACAAACTTATCAAATTAATCTATCTAAATTATTAATGGAATTTAAATTTATTATCGTATCTATTTTGGATTTATTCAATATGATAAAAGGTAAAAAAAACTTAAAATCGTTTGGCACAAATAGTAATTATTCAATCAAAATACAAAGTACAAACTGTTGATTTTTATTATGGTATATTTATTTAATCCCTTATTCCGATTTTTTATCAATGTCAATTTTTTTGGACAAAAATGGATCACAGAAATTTTCAGAATTGTTCTGTATATTTTCAGAAAATCAGAATTCTCCGAATGGTTCAATTAATATTTAATTATGATTGTACCTAGTTCTTTGAAGGATCAAAAAAATAATTCCGGAATGGCAAATCTATCAAGAATAATTGATAACTATCACATAAAAAGAACATAAAATATGAAACGTCTTTCATCTTCGACAGTTAAGCCAATAGGAATTTGAGTTTGAACTCGTCATTCAAAACCAGGCAAATACGTTAAAAAAATTCCAGAACATGATTCCAGCCTTTGAAAAACCATCATTCACTGAACGGCAATATTTTATGACGAAAAAAAATCTGGCAGTTTTCCACATTCAAAATAGAAATACAAAAATTTTTTTCAATTGATTTTCTAAATTTAAATAACGTTAATTATTGCAAATTTTAAAATTAACACAGCTTGTTAAGAATTTAATTTTGTTTCTTTTGTTTAATAGCTATCAGGTCATCCCATAAGTTCTGTCCGAATTTTGAATAAAGAAAACAAGTGACCAAATGTTACATTTAATTATAGATTCAATCAACAATGTATTTTCCCTGATTATCTATGACTTCCTTCCATCTATTAACAAGCTTACTAATTCCATTACTGTAAAATTCTTTTGGCTTTGATTCGAAGAACTCACAAATGTCAGTTTTAACCTCTTCCTGTGTTACAAAAGCTGTTTCTTCCAAATGATTCTGTAAGCTACGAAACAAATGGTAGTCTGAAGGAGCAAGATCGGGAGAATAAGGTGGATGAGGAATTTTCTCCCAACCAAGTTCTTCGATCTTTTTTGACGTGATTCTTGCTGTGTGGGGTCGCGCATTGTCCTGATGAAACATCACCTCTTTTCGATTCACTAGAGCGGATCTTTTTTCCTCAAAGCTTGGTTCAAACGCTCTAATTGCTGACAGTATATTTGAGCATTAATTGTTGCATTAGGTGGTAAGAATTCAAAGTGGATTATTCCTTGGCGATCCCACCAGATTGAAAGAAGAACCTTTTGCCCATGAAGTTCCCTTCTCGGCTGTGGCTGGGGTCCTTCCCCTTTACCAAGCCACTGTCTACGACACTTAACATTTCGATAAAAGATCCATTTTTCGTCGCCAGTCACAAGTCTATCCAAAAAAGGTGAAACAAGTTGGCGAGAATGGAGAGAAGAGCAGATGTTAACTCAGGATTTGAGGTTGTTTTCAGACAATTCATGAGGCACCCATTTTCCAAGTTTAGGAACTTTTCCAAGTTGTTGAAGATGACGATGAACAGTTGTATGGTTTGAACTGAGAACCACTGCCAATTCCTCAACTGATAAAGCAGGATTTTCTTCAAGGGCTGCTTCAAGAAGCTTTTCATCAAACTCAACTGGACGTCCGGTTCGATCTTCATCTTCAAGGGTGAAATCTCCACCTCTGAATTTTGCAAACCATCTTCTGCAAGTTCTTTCATTCACACATTCCTCTCCATAAACTGAGTGAATGTTTCTAGCCGCTTCGGCTGCTGAGTTTCCTTTCTTGAACTCATAAAGCATTATGTGCCTCAAAAATGATTCTTGGGTACTTCCATGTTAGCAGGGTTTTAATCAAACAAAATTTAATTTTATTGTTCTCTGAAATAAAATTTGATCAGTTTAAATGCATCTAAACATAAAAATAATGTTCAGCTCCATTAGACATTATAAAAAATACTCTTTAAATTTCGTTCATTTTAACAAAAAGTTAAAATTCGGACAGAACTTATGGGATGACCTGATATTTATGGACTAAAATTGAAATATAATGCGCTGTGAAATGATCATTTTCCTGTAAATAAAACTGGTTAAATAAGGTTTACAGCTTAACATTTTGTATCAATAGAACAATTTAATGTATCAGAAAATTTGTTCTATCCAAAATCAAACAAATCTTTTTAATTTCTAAATATAATTATTAATTTCTTTTCTTAGAAGAAAATGAAAATTTTACAATGATCCTGAGGAATAATTCCGATGACAAAATGCATCAAAACCTATTCAATATTAAAAACAGGAAATTTAGATAAATGTTTGATTTTTTTTTTTTTGTTTAAATCTTAGAAATTTTATCTTTGATTTTAATTTTCTGGATGTTAAGACTTCTTGGCTGAATTTCTATGCTAATATAAAATCAAAGTAAAAATGTTGAAGAAAGATTAAACGATATGACAGATACCAATTTTGAATATTATCCAAGATCCGACCTTGTTTATGGCCGGTTGGTTTATCATTGATTCCGACAGTAACCATGGGGAGGGTCAAATCAATGGGATGAATTAAAACCCTGTTAATTCACAAGAACAAACCCAGCCAATCTCAGAATCTAATTCAGTTTATTGTATATAAATGCTTTTTTATTTCTTTGGTTCCAATGAAAAAAAAAAAAAAACTTTTTCTGATATAATAATAAAATCCCATTATCTAGCTTGGCAAGCTTTGGCTTTTCACATCAAATTTTCAATTTCCATTTAAAATGGCATTCATTTTAATCATTTCACCTCAAGAAAGGCAATAAAAAGCCACTAAGATGAAAGATATTTTTTGAGTCTGAGAGAAATATGAGGAAAAACGAAACACTATAAAGAAGAGAAACAAAGAAAAGAACAGGAATTAAGAAGACAAAAGATAACAGTTGGCATTGATTTAAATTTTTGAAGATCAAAATTAACTAAAAGCAAGAAGCTGGAAGAGAGTTTCAAAAAAAAAAAGTGCAAGAAAGAAACTGTTCATATAGAAATTACAGTTCATCTAGCCATTTCTACTGTAAAATGATGAGACCCTGCTACCAATCCAGTAGTACACACTTAAATTCATAAAGTTGGTACCAAAGAAATTTAGTAATATTTATTTTTTGTAAAAATACAAATATATAAACCTAGGGCCAAAAAATTTGGAACAAAAGGGAAAATTGGTTTCTGCCTTAGGGAATTATTTACTGACAAAACATACCATTTTTTTTTTAGAAACAAAAGAAAAGAATTAAATTGAGTTTTTTTTTTATCAGTCCTCCTGTATTTTTGAATTCAATAAATTGCTTCACAGACTTGAAATGGCATAAATGCGGTTCTACAAATTTGCTGAGGATATTTGGACCGAACATGTTTAGCAATTCGAAGTTTTATTGAAACTGAAACAAAAAATTAATCTCACATTTAGAAAAGACAATTGAAACGTCTGGGGCATATATAAACCCAAGCAGTTTCCAATAGATATTTTCCAATAAGATATTTCGCTGTTTCAATTTTAATATATACTAAAGTATATACACTATATAATACTATATAAAATATATTGTAGAACAAGTATATTGACCTTGACTTGTATAAAAATACGTATGCTGTTGGCACACTGAATGAATTTAAAATCCTAAGTCAGCACATAGCAAAAGGTTGCCAACCCCTGTTCTAGGGTGCATAATGTGGAAGGAAGGCTTGGAAAATCTGATACTCACAGGACAGATTGAAGGCAAGAAGGACAGAGGAAAACAACGCATAACATACTTAGAAAATGGATGGCGGAATAGGGCTTAGGAGAAATAACAAGAAGACAAAATTTATTAAGTGCTACAAGAGAAAGGAAATTGTGGAGAGCCATGATCACCATTTTCTTGAAGGCACATAAAAGATGACATTGGTCGTAAGCGAAAAAATAAAATAATTAATGTTTATTAAATACTAAATATCGGCTGCTATTGTAACATGGTAAAGTCGAAAAACACTGTATGGCACGAAGGGAGGTGTTGACACACGCGTTCTCAAGTGAGAGTTGATGTATGCTGTCACCTTATCCCCACATTGGTAGAAATATCGAAATTTTTAATGTTATGAAGGTATACTTTTCCTACATCGTTAATTGGTTCCATAGGTCAACGTACTTTTGTTATAAAAAAATTTAAATCAAGGTAACCAAGTAAGCACTCCTCATTGCCAATTACAGTATTCTGAATAAAATAATTTCCACCTTATCTTCCAGTGATATAACCTTTCTTTGGAGCCATGGGCAAAAATGTATTCTAAATCACAATTTAAATGTAACTGAAAGAACGTCAACAGCAGAGAACAGATGTAAACAAGTCAAAATCGTTGTTGGAGCGGAAAAAAACTCACGAGCGCCACCTATCAGCAGGAATTTGAAATAAGAACATCTGCTGAACATACTTTATAATGGTATTTTTTTGTTTTTTTTTGATATATATATCTCCGACTGACGATTTTCAGCCGGGTTTCGATCCTAGCTAGATATATAATATTTGTATCTAAAACACATTGATGAGCTGTGATACAGCAATAAACAGTCTGTAATTATAATATATATATATCCTGAAAAAATTTATTTCGGTTGAGCTCTCTGGGGAGATTTAAATGTTAAAAAAAAACAGTGACTATTATTACTGATAATGCATGACTCTTCAATAAATCGAATCGAGTTCTCTCAGTCACTGTGTGTTTATCTAAAAATTCTATTTTACATTTAAATTCATTAAGGATTCTGTCGTGTGCCAACGACTTAGGACTGGTAAAATCTCCGACTGAGACCAATTCTGCTGGGTTTCGATCCTAGCTAGAATTTTAGAACGTCTAGATTGTATGAGCTGTGATACAGTGAAACATTTTGTCTGTGGATGACCATATATATATATATATATATATATATATATATATATATATATTTATTTGTGTGTGTGTTAACGGGTGAAAATCTTGGTAATCCGGTATGGATAATCCCAAGGAGGATAAATCCGTCTAAAAATTTCATTTATTAATAAATTGATTTTTCAATTTATGAAAGTATGGTCTTTATGAGAAGGAGAAAAGAATATATAGGGAAATAAATTATAACCATGGAACCATAAAGTCTGTTTTCATTAACATTTATATATATATATATATATATATATATATATATATATATATATATATATATTATTTTAAATATATTTAAATATGATTTTTATGTGTGTTTATTGTTAATGTTTTGACATATCTAATACTTTTAACGGCCGACGTAAACTCGAGTAAAACGACTTAAGGAGAGTTTTATTTTTCCATATAATATTTAAGAAAAATCGACGTATCTTCGAAAATGACGTAACTCGAAACGACCTCAGCCGAGGTATCAGTGTATTTCTGAAATATTCTGAGTATTGTAACTATTTGCAGTTTACATTGTTCGGACTGTCGTCCCCATCTTTATTATCATATTCAAGACGTTTCGACCGTTGCACGCTATGGTCTTCTTCAGGTGATATACGTTGGAATTTTGAACCGAACTCTTTATTTAGTTCACTAGAGTAGATTGTTCTAGATCCACGGGTCATGCAAGGGGAATTAGATGTTTTCGAGAATGGCATAAGTAGACGACCGTTATAACAACGACCTTAGTGACGGATCGTATATGTGTTCCACTTAATATATGTTTGTATAATTATTATCTCCCCTTATGAAAAAGGATTTTAACTCCAGTGTTTTGCTAGTTACGATTAATGTAATCTGTGAGGTCCTTTACATCATACCAGTAGAAATAGCCTCGTGTTCATAGAAATAAAAACATACGCAGAAATAACACTAAAATAATGCTAAATTGTAAATTAAAATCATACAATTTATTTTTGTGTAGTGGTGTGTGTGTGTATTTTAGTTTTATGGTTGCGTATGATAAAAGGAATAAGTCACTTCGTATTATAAAAAGGAATGAACAACAAAGTTTTAGAGAAAATAGAAACAAAATAGACATATACAGCATCAAAAATATACAGTTGAAATTTCTAGGGTACATAATGAGGAAAGAAGGCTTGGAAAATTTGATACTTACAGGACTGATTGAAGGCAAGAGAGACAGAGGAAAGTAGTACATAACCTATGTATTGAGTTTGTGTAAATGGTTGGTGGAATAGGGATTAGGAGATATAGTAAAAAGGAAAACTTTACTAAGGGCAACAAATACAGGAAGTTGTGGAGAGTCATGATCAAATAACATCTTGGTGGGATATATAGACATAAAAATATGATGATTAATCAATATTGAACAAACAGGAAGTGAATTGTTTTCAAATTTTAATACTTTTGATTGATATTATGCAATAGAACAAAATGGACATATTCAAATATATGGGGTCACTCACATCATAGCAGAAAAATTATCTAAATTTCAGGAAGAAATAAAAAACATACATTTTTATAATAACACTAAAATCATGTTAAATTGTAAATTAAATCATACTATTTATTTTTGTGTAACTTTTTTCAGTGTGTGTGTATTTTAGTTACATATTGAATGTGATAAAAAAAAATATTTTAACAATATAATGTCCTGGATATAGAAGTTGGACGTCTTGATTTTCCAACGGTCAGTGGCGAAGAGACTGATTTCAGTGTTTTTTGATTTGAAGTCCGTTTTCAGACAGGAAATGTTTCTGTTGCATTCTGGGAAATTTTTCTTTTTTATTTAATTTATTTTAAACAACGTTTTAATATTATTTGCTTTATTTTATTCTATTTTATTCATGATATTCATTATTATCCCGCTGTTCGTCTTAAGGTCCTCGACAAAATCCAGAGACGGATATGCAATGTGATATGGCCCTAATCTGGCATCTCGTCTACAGTCGCTCTCTCACAAACATGCCGTCGCTTCCCTCTGTCTTTTCTATAAATATTTTCACAGTAACTGCTCCGACAAGCTACTTTCGCTGGTTCCCAAACTGCATGAATTTAAACGTGCCACTAGGTTTGGCATCTCAGTCCCACCTTTTCACTGTCGAAACGGTTAAATGTAGCTGTCTCTTCTACCCAATCATATCTTCATGCCCCCATTCAAATAAAATTAAAAGTCTGGAACTGCCTTTTACTTGAATTTCTGCTTGATAGCTATAATCTCCAGATATTCAAATCGTTGGGGAATATCAACTGACATTCCAGATGCCTTAAAAATGATTTATTTTTTTAATAACTGGGAGCCTTTGAATTATATATATCTTTCCTTTTTTCAATTCGTGATTTTATATCTTTCACTTCCTGTTTTTCTTTTCCCATTTGCTCTGTAACCCCTTGCGTGCTAGTTGACTATTTCCTCGAAGAATACACCTTGCTTGGGATGAAAAATGGTTAAAATAATAATAATAATAATAATAATAATAATAATAATGTCTCTACAAATCTTTTAGAATGACCCAATAACTAAAAAGAACAAGCTAATGATAATACTATACACGGTAATATTTCCCTAACAATGTGACTGACCTTTAATACGAATTTTTATCTCAATGATAATAAAAAAATAAATATCAATGGAACTTATCTCTTGAAATGTAAGATATTCAATCAATTATGCTTTTTCGTTCAGACCTGAACGTTCATCTTGATTGTTATGATCATGCTGAGGTGATATTGTTTGTAATGTGGACGCATTAGCGTTGCCTCAACCAAGTAGGCCTCCATTTATCAAGCGAGATAAGGGTAGCGACCTGTTTGGTTCAAATTCGGTACTTTGGCGGTGGGACTAGTGTGATCTGTCCAGGTGGCAGGCCTGGGCGATGATATATGGATGTCGTATGCTGCCCAGACGACACGCCTCCATCCGCCTCTCGACCGTATCGACAAAATCCAAAGGAATACGGCGCTTTAAATTTGGGGTCGGCTTGGCTGCAGGAGTTACCAGAAAGTTGGTCAGTGGTGACATCGGAGTTCTACTCGGGGTTTTCTGTCTGGATTTACTTCTATTGTCATTTCCTTATTTCGATATGACCACAAGGCAGCGGAGATTTAAAGTCAGGTTTTTTTTCCTTCTAGGTGGATTGCCTGCCTGAGCTATAGAGTTCCAGCTACCTGAAACAACAGGGTAAAAAAATAATCAACTATACTATTTACATTATTCGGATTATTGCCCTCGTCGCCATATTTATTAGAACGTTTCGGCCGTTGTACGCTCCGGCCTTCTTCAGGTGGTTGGAATGTCGAACTGAACCATTTATTTCGCTCACTGGTGTAGACTATTCTAGTTCCACGTGCCATGTATAATAGATGTCAGTTGTCAGTTATCGCCTGTTAATTTCCTTTTCCAAGTTCTCCACTGCCTTAACCGGGTATTGAACTCACACTCTTTGGGTCCTGTCACTGGATCTAACTAACGCCTTTATCCACTATGCCATGTGTCCAGAGACATTAGATAAAGAATTGGTCAGTATAAGTAGTACCGTAACAACTACCCTGGGTACATGGCAGCAGCCCAAAAAAACTAGGATAGGCGGTTACAAGAGGAGGACAACAACACTCAGAAAACAGTCTGCCTGCCTTATGTGAAGGGATTATCAGAGAAAATACAAAGGATCTGCAATCCATATAACATCAGGACCACCTTCAAAGTAAGTCCCCCCCCCACAGAGGAGAACATGACTAAAGACTGTGTGTACGCAATCCTGTGCAGCTGCGGAAAGAAATATAAAGGAGAGACAGGCCGCAGAAGTACCATACGTGATACACACTTAGGTGATGATGTATCTTTCGATACATGACTGACGAGGTGATTTTTTTCCCCGCTGTAGGTTGCCATTTTTTTTCTGGGGTAGACTGGTTGCCAACTAAGGTTAAAGAACCCAGTCTGTCCTGCTATTTAACCCATAGCTGGGCGAGAAGAGATGAATTCATTACCTTTGTGCGTAAGTGAATCCAACGAATTCCGAGCCGATATCCATGACGCCACAACGCACATCCACTTTAGTACTGCGCTTAAATTCGTAAAGTATATGTATTTATAAGTCAACCACTCGTCCATGCATTGAATATGTCACATTTTTTCTGGTATTTCTGCCATGTACTTGTGAATTATTGATAAAATACAAAAAAGAAACGGCAGTGTCATTGGTTGTGTCCTGACGTCCCGGCTTCAGTCCTGTCATTTCCCTACCACGTAACGTAGCTTCCCTGAGTCTTTTCTATAAATATTTTTACAGTAATTGTCCCGATGAGCTTTCCACATTGGTACATCGGCTTTAAGCGCAGTACTAGATTGGCGGTAAGGTCTCATCATACATCTTAAATGGCTTTCCAGTCAACTTTGACCTTACAAAATTTAAATGCGATGTCGATCGTTATCTCCGATTAATTCTTGTTCTTTTATTGTTCTCTCACCTTAATTGTAGTTTTCCTCATATTCTTTAACACTCAGTAACCCCTTGCGTCCTAGTGGTTTTATTGCCTTTGATCTTCAAAAATTTAAATGCAATGTCAATCGTTATCTTCTGTCTTCTTAATTCTTGTTCTTTTATTGTCCTCTCTCTTTAATAGTAGTTTTCCTCATATTCTCTAACACTCAGTAACCCCCTTGCGTCCTAGTGGTTTTATTGCCTTTGATCTTCAAAAATTTCAGTGCAATGTCAATCGTTATCTTCTGTCTTCTTAATTCTTGTTCTTTTATTGTCCTCTCTCCTTAATAGTAGTTTTTCTCATATTCTCTAACATTCAGTAACCCCTTGCGATCTAGTGGCCTCCCCGCTAACACATTCCGAAAATCTCTGATGAAACTAAAATCATTAGTGAAACATGCCAAATTTATAAAGGATTCCTACTTGTTCTTATATATATATATATATATATATATATATATATATATATATAATTTTTCTTAGGGATCATAATTTATTACTACAGACAACAGTATCACATCAAATAAAATTATAACGTAAGGTACCTTTCGATCGAAACATCTTCAAAAATATATCGTCGGTATAAAACTGAATTGCCGAAAACAATTTTTTTTCAATTACTGATTTTTAAAGTAGCACAAAAGTGGGAGGGAAAGTTTATAATTTAATTCGGAGTGATTATTTTAGTAATGAATTATGATTCTTGTTTTAAAAATTATCTTATCGTGGTGTGGCTCCAAAAACTTATTTATCTATCATATAATTATTTAAAAAAATATGATTCCTTCGCTACATAAGAGTTCTCATGTTTCAAAAACAAGAGCCGAAAACCTAAATATAATTATTCAAATTAAATTGAATTAAAGTATCAAGCCCTGTTTCATCCTCGAGCGAAAATTTAGGAATAACCAATCATGAAATTTACGCATCTTTATAAGCATGTTCATTCGCTAAATTTATTACTATGGAAATGCCTGGAGTGACCATTTTGATAAGGAAAATAAGAGTTAATTTGTAACCACAATTTAAGCTCTACTTCTGTATGGAGCATTGTTTTTTTTTTTTAAATAAAAGCACTAAAGAATTCCAGATTATTTACCTAACGTGTTCTTTCCTATTTTTCTACATATTTGCACACACAATATATATATATATATATATATATATATATATATATATTCCCAAGAGGATAGAATCCAGGTAGAACTCAATGTCCAGGACAGAGTAAGAATATAATATAAAAGGCTCAAACACTAGTATTCCATGGTTATAATTTATTACATTGGAATCGTAATCACGTAATTAGTGTCTGAGCCTTATAGATTATTCAAATACGTGAAAGAAAACATTCTGGATGTTAAAGTATGTAATATATAATGTATTTACAACTAGCTTCAAGACTATCGAAGATATAACCAGGATGAAAAATAAAAACAACAATTCAAATGTTGGAGTTTATCAGATCAAATGTCTACAGTGCAATAACATGTACATTGGAGAGACTTCACGTGATCTAAAGACCCATCTCCAGAAACACAAAAGAGATCTTCGTTTAGATAAGCATTCAAATTCTCTCGTATTACACTGGAACGACGTAGGACATGGCTTTAATTTCACCAATGCCAGCCTTATCAAAAAATAACATAACTCTTTAAAGAGAAAATGTTATGAAAATATATTTATAGCAATATTACCAACTATTAACACACGTTTAAAAAATACATTATGTCCCCATTTTTGTACAGATCCATTATTCATGAATCTAGCTAATCCATTCCGAATACATTAAAAATCAATATATATATATAAAAAATATGTACGAGATATACTCTAATGAAAAATTCTTAAAAAAATATCCTGCAGCGTCTCACTAACCGTTACATACTTTAACATCCAGAATATATATATATATATATATATATATATATTATAATAAAAAGAAAGAACAGTAAGATATATAATCTGGTGTTCTTAATTGATATTTTTATTTTTACAAAAAAGTGCTCAATGTATATTTACAGAGCATAAATATTATATTAACTAATTTAAAATATGGTTTCTTCGCTACACAGGAATTAGCATGTTTCAAAAACCGAAGCGAAAAACTTCAAAGTTAATTTTCAATCTTCAAGCGAATTTTGAAGATGAAACAGAACTAATGCGTTTAATTTAATTATATAATTAAATTTGAAGTTTTTAGCTTCGGTTTTTGAAACATGGTAATTCCTGTATAGCGAAGAAACCATATTTTAAATCAGTTAATTTATAATATATATATATATTCATTTTTTGTAGTTTCATTTTATGTAGTTTTATGTAGTTATTTTGCGCCACCACTGTAGCCACCACTCCCCTCCATCTCTCAATTGTGGTTCATGGTGACATTCAAGGCAGAATAGAGCAATGGCATGGCGGTTCATTTAGCACTGGGGATGTCGAGGTTACCCCATTCCTCCTCTCAAAAGTTAAAGAGGCAGATCTACAATGCAGCAGATGGTTTGAATTCAGTTTTCCTTCTCCTAGACTGGTTGCCAAGCAAGTCTATAGGGTAAAGTCTGCCCGTATGTATATTTGCGTGTGCGTATGTATATTTGAATTCAATGATAGCATTAAAAATATTTCTCAGAAATAAAAAAAAATATATAATGGATATTTCTTACCGAATAATTTCCGAAAAGTTCAATACAATGTGAAAATTATATGATTTTTTTTTGTAGTATTTAAAAATTTAATTTTTTCACCCTTCGCCCGGTTTACACTCCTCCGTTTTTTTGTTTTTTTTTAATCGAAGTAGAGGTTTATCGCTTGTATCCTTTTTAGAATTGGGTTCCCAATTCCTTCTCCTAAAGTCTTTTTTTCACTCCCAATAACACTTTACGTCTTAGTATTATCGCCTTGCTTGGAGTGACATGATTAAAAAAAAATAAAATATTCATAGTAATAGTAATACCAGTAGTAGACGTGAACACACAGACACAGAGCTTTGCTTGACTCATTTTCCGTTTCTTTGACTGTAACAAAACCAAACAACAAAAAAGTGACATTAGATTTTTCTAAGATTATTATTATTTTTTAACCGAGAAAATTTGTATTGAACAAGTCATTTGTTAAGCAAAGCAAAGAAATATTTCTAAAACAAGGAGAATGACTGTGACTTTAGGCATAGTTTACCTTTCTTTTCTTTTCCTTCTGAACTGTCGTTCAAGGACGGACAAACTAATAAAAGGTAGTGGTGGGAGGTGGGTAATCATAACTGCGAATGTCATTTGCCCGATAACTGCCTTCAACGAAAGCGTTAAACCGAATTTTTACTTCGTCAAATGGCTCATTTATTTCACAGAAAATTTGAAAGTTAGAAAATTAAAGGGTGATAACTTTTATATCTTTTTAAAATTATGTATCATTTTAAAAAAATTATTTATTTACGATAATGAATACCTTTTTCTCAATGAATTCCGTAATGAATCTTTCATTCATGTCATAATATTTTAGGCTTATACTAGGAATATTTAAAAACGAGTAAAAAGTGAAGAAAAAACCCATTTAAAAATTCGTCCAATCCAAAATACACGCGTAAAAATCATTCTTCTGCATTAATTCATAATTTTTTATTTAAATATTTAAATATAGTAACGACATAGAGCTATAAAAGAAAAATTCATTTTCTCATTTATACTTCTCCCGTTATAGTATTATTATATCCGGGATAAACTACAAGACGGAATGCATGGTCATCAGTAAGAGGATAAGCCCGAAATGCGATTTGCATGTCGGGAACACTAGCATCAAACAGACACGGAAGTTTAAATATCTGGGAAGCCTTCTGACAGACGACAGTAAATGTAACACAGATCCGTAGACGTATTGGGATGGCCAAGGACGCATTCCAAAAGCTGGGAAGAATATGGCAAGACAGAAGGATTTCTTTGGTAACGAAGAAAAGAATACTGAGCTGTTGTGTGACATCTGTCCTTATTTACGGCAGCGAATGTTGGACGATTTCTTCAAAGATGAAGAGACTCGAGGCAGCGGAGATGTGGTTCTACAGAAGGATGCTAAGGATATCATGGACCAAGCGTGTGAGCAGCGATAAGGTCTTGGGTTACAAAGAAGGAGGCGGCTTATACTTAATACCAGGAAGAGGTAGCTGAAGTTCTTGGGACGCATAATGAGGAAGGAGGGCCTAGAGAATTTGATACTCACGGGTCGAATAGAGGGAAAGAGAGACAAGGGAAAACAACGCATGACATACCTAACGGCTTTAAGCAAGTGGATGACATAAACATGGTCTGGGGGAGGCGACAGAAGGGAGGAACTTGTTGAGAGCTGCAAGGGATAGAGAGAGGTGGATAGCCATGATCGCCTATTTCCTGAAAGGACACGGCACATAGAAAGAAAGAAAGATACAACACCACCATAGCTCACGGATAGGGCGGAACGGAATGGCTGAAAGGAAAAGGAATGACAAACATGCATTGTTCTCAGAGAGACGTTTATATAACTAAGACATACACAAAACTATATGTACATATATACACATGTCCCATGCGGAGAATAATATATTATATACATCGACGCGGCAAAGCAGAGTGTAAGGAAGAACAAAAAGGAAGGGTCTTACATACAATATGGAGATCTGGAAAAGACATTTAGGACTCCAGATTCAAACGGGCCGGATTCATCTATGTCCCAGGCGAGGACATATTCCACGAACAAGAAACAGTGAGTCTTGCGAGCTGGAGTTTCATTCTATATCATGGAAAGATATTTCCAAAGGGAAACGGCACCATCGACTTGTAAGCTGCTGTGGAGGAAGATTTGGCCTCTGCCTTGGCTAAAGAAAGCAACCTACCATCTGGTTGCTGTAAGCGAAATGACTTTTGACTGCCACTTTTCATTACTGTATGAAGTGACGTGACTAAACGGCTGTCATGTGACCCAAGGGAGATATCTTAATCGTGTTTTTATTTATATTTTATTTTCGTTGCTTGCAAAAAAAAAAAAAAAGAAAAAAAAAAAATTGGCTTTAAATAATTCTCCAAAGCAGTGGCTCTCCAACTTTTGAATCGAAAATTAAAATAAAGTAAATAAAAAGTTAAAGAAACTCAACTCATGACGAAACTTTTTCGCAAAATGGCAGCAGACGTTTGAAAAGACGTCGATGGGCGAGAATTTGCTGGTGTACTTCGTTGATGACACATTTTAAACTCACCTTAAAAGCGGAGAAATTGATTCCCCGTCAGGACAAAGTGTCATTATCTGTGGTTATCATTCAAGCACTGAAAAGTACACGCCAACTGGATATGATTACGTGTTATCGAGCTGACAAGCTGTTAGAGTTCTTTATTCGTTAAATAAAACGAGGCGCAATTTCTCCAGTCACAATTTGTGCAGCTAAGGCAGTGAAGGACGTGCGGGTTAGTTAGAAACGGGGAGACGAGTTCAAATCTCAGGCAGTTCCTATTACTTTCTCTAGGAAAGCAAAGTATGAAGTCAGACAGCAGATCCTGCAGCCCCCCACCCCTGTAAAGTATAAGGGCCACAACATTCCCAAAGCTAGAGCCACATCTTTCAATACTATTGTATTTCTTCAGTAACTGGTGATTAAATGTGTTACCTCTTTTCCGGAAGTTAAAGAGGGGGAGGGGCATAAGGTCAGAATTAAAAATAGACTTGTGCGTATGTCTAGATTAACCAATTAAAATATTCAGATCAACGCTAAATAGAAAAGTAAGCTCAGAGGGTGCAGGTGGATGAATTATTTTTTTCATGTCACGATAACCGGCACACAGATATGCCATCATTGATGATTGCGGAAAATATGGCAGCGACATATGTATCGTGATTGTGACAAAATATAGTTTAAGGTATGCTATATTTATGTCTTAAAGTGCTCACTCTTAGGGATAGAGAGTATGTAAATATAAAAGTGGACATTGAAGTCAACACTTTCCTTTATTTGTTTAGTGTTCATTTTTTTTATTTTTTTTATTTCTTACTGATTATTTTATTGTTAGTTATTACGTTTACCTCTGTTTATTTGTGCGTTCGTGGTTAATTTGTTTATTATTTAATATATTTATTTACTTGTCTTTGACTTCGTTGAAGATGGTTTCACTGGAAGAATTGCCAGAAAGCCTGCGGTTAATTGATTGTGGAATCTGCTTGATTATCGATTGTGGGTGGTTGGAAGATAGCCTTATCCAGCGTGCTTTCTGTTACAGAAGAGTAGAATTCTTTTATAATTTGTATAAATTGGCAATTGTTTATTTTTTTTTAGGTTGCGGAAACAGTCTGTAGTTGTTTTTGTGTTTTTCCACTGATTTACTCCGAACTTTTTCTTTAGCTCTGAATTAATTCATTTTAGTATCCTTTTACTTATTTTATCTAGTTCACTTTTGGTTGGGCTTATCAGTCTGCATGTTGGGTTTGTTCTGAAAGTTTCTTTGTGTCTTTTCGTGCGGTAAATTCTTGTAGTTTAACGATACAATTTATTCGGTCGTCTAAGGTTAACGTTTGGGCGATTGTTTTAGTTTTCATATTAATATCGTGTTCTGTTTTTTGGTACTTTTCTGTATGTTTTAGTTATGTTGTCCTTGAGTAATTTGTTGTGCTTTTAATAAAGTGAATTATTCTTTATAAATTTGTCAATATGGACGATTTAACATTTTTACTGATAACAAAAAAAAAAAAGCTTATTCCAATCGATTTAAATTCAGTTTGAAATACAGTAATTACTTTGCTTATTGGAAATATTAAATTTACTCCATCACCTGTAATAATTGTTACAAAAATACATAGGCGAAACCTCAAGTAATCTAAATAAAACATATGAACACAAAAGGACATTTTACAAAATACGTCAAATGCTTTGGTCGTTCACCGTAATGAGACTGATCATAATTTCAACATAAATGCTATTCTGATTAAAGGAGAAAACAATTCACTACGACAAAATATCTAAAGTGCCTTAATCGAAAGCCGTCTACAGTAAATTTTCGCCCTTACTTTTACAACATTTCACTATTCCTGGCAGATCTTCTATTGTCACAGTGTCGGATATCTATCAACAAAATTGGTGGAAAGTAAAAGAAAAAGGCTCCCAATTAAATCGGCGCTATATATATATATATATATATATATATATATACAAAAAATCTAATAAAAAAAAATTCTAAAATCCTCAGCACCCCTCGTTCGTGCGTATGTGTAGTCGCACTACCATAACAATTTTAGTCCGATGAAGTTCTGAAGGACGAAACGAGTAAATTTATTACACTTTTTACATACACTTCATACATTTTCTCCAAGATTATATATTTAAAAAAATTAGAACAGCCAATCACGCTACTCTGGTTTTAACCTTTTGGTATCTGGTATCTTCAGGCGATTTGGGCAAAATGATTTCCTAACGCTTTATTATTTATAAATAAACGCACAACTTGAAGCGTAATAGAAGGCGAGGAGAAAAGCAAGAATATTGAAATTGTGTCGGAATAAAATAAAATAAATAAAATTAAATAAAATCGACAAATTCATCCTGGTTCCTACGAACTCAAAAGGGACTTTTTAGTGTGTACGCATCGTGTCATTATTTCCGATCTTGCAGTCAACAGATTTTTTGGTCTGGAAATGTTATTATTGTTAACTTTTCCTTCTAGCACAGTTTGCAGGTATCACTACGATACTGCAATGTTTGGCCTTTTAAAAATAATTTCAAGTTTATAATCGGATCGTTTTTATTTCTTTTAATTCCCACACATGGCTGGCTAATCTGGTAGAATTTCTAAGGCTTTCTAGTCTGAACGATGACTTGTGATTATACCATCTCTTTTTTAAGCTGCCTTCAGTACACCCCCATGTACATTTTCTTTGGCCATTTATATCTTACTTCAGCTTTGTAAATTATTCCTTTCATTTTGCAAACTCCATCCAGTGAACATTTACCTTTATCTCTAAAGTTGCATGTTTAACTGTTAACAAGATCTTGCTGCACATTAGCTTTGAAATTCCTGGCGTTTATGTCTTTATTGTGGCTCCCAAATTACGGCTGTAGCTTAATTTAAATGAACTTTGTAAACTATATTTCTTGTTTATTCATACCTTTTTGGTTGTAAGAAACCCACAATTACAAAAAATAGGAGTGAGTTTTAGGAAAACGGATCGGAAATATTTTTATTACATTCAATGTCTTGAGTTATTGGAACGAAAAACTCGTATCTCAAGGCATTATTATATATATATATATAAAATTAGTTTATTTTTTCCTGTGTCACTATCGTTGAGTATTGAGTTAATTTTTTCTATGTATTTAATCTAGTTTATGATAGATTAAATACATAGAAAACAGGATTACATACATAGAAAAAAATTAACCCACAACTCAACGATAGCGACACATACGAATGTGTGTGTGTACAAGAATGCTGGAGCAGAGATTAAAACTGTTTTGCCTGTTCTCTAATCTGACATTCAGGCTATTATCTGGTCCCCCCCCCCGAGTATTTACAGTAAAATATTATTCTCAATGCTCTGGAAAGTAAACAAATGCAACTATATCAATTTGTTACTTCCATATACATAGGTAAACCAATAAGTCCGTAGCCTAATCCAACTTCTTTCTTGTTAATGCACTTAATTCAGTAATGAATATTAATCAAGTAGGTTGAACGTTACTGACTGAAAAAATGTTCTTCGTCAAATTAATGGCGGATAACAATATACAATGAACATTTTAGATCAAAATTCAACTACTGTATATACTTGTGTATAAGCCGACTTCATGTATAGTGCGACCTCTGATTTTTTTTTTTTTTTGGCATTCAAGAGGTCAAAAAATACGACCCCTTATTTTTTGCGTAAAAAAAACTGATCAGGAAAAACTCGCACTACACTGGAGTATAAACGGTCTGTGTCAAGCTACGGACTTATTGATGCACCCTTACGTGTTTCATAGAAGGAAACAGGAATTATTAAAAAAAATGAAAAAATAATTCTTAGAAAAAAAATGAGAAATTTACAAACAAATAAAAGGTAAGTGAGTTGGACGATTTCAACGACGTCTCTTGCAGCTGAATCAATACCTTTGCGACGCTAAACGTGTTACACTACTAGATTAACATTAACAATTAAGTCTCGCCGTTTTACTGCTAAACTAGTTAGAAGCAATCATCTGTTTTATTCTATTTTTTTTTCTTCTAATTTCTTGCTTCCCTGCTGCCTACAATCTCCAGAAATTCAAATGAAATTTAAATGAAACGTCAATCGCCATCTTTTCTTCCTGAATCCTGTTCCTTTATTCTCCTTCGTAAAATTTTCTCATTCTTTTTCACTCCCTCTAATTCCATGAGTCTTGGTGTCATTATCGACTTGCTTCGGGGTGGTGGTGGTGGCAGTAGTAGTATAACAATAACAACAATATAATAATAATGTAATTAGTTTAATATTACGATATCCAAAACCCATATTAATTGTTTTGCCAAAAAACACAACAAAAAAAACAAAAAAACAAAACAATTATGGCATGATAAAGTGAATAGTTATACTGAAAAGCTTATGTTCTTTTTCTAAACCAGCATTGGTTCCTATATTAACAACATTTCGATTGTTGTGTCCTCCGGCATTCTTCAGGTGCCTGTCTTTTTTATTGGGTTGGTGCATAATTATTAGGCGTTTTTGTAGGCGAGTTATTTGTTAATAAAAATGGCCCTGTGGATAAAAGCGTTAGTTGAATCCACTTGACTTGGTTACAGCAGAGGTGAACAAAATCTTGCGATATCCGGAAGAGGCATGGTATGTGGAACAAGAACAACCTATTCCAGTGGAAGAAATAAAGAGTTCAGTTCGAAATCCCAATCACCTGAAGAAGGCCGGAGTGTACAACGGCCGAAATGTCGTGAATATGGCAACAAAGATGAGGACAACAGTCCGAATAATGTAAGTAGTGTAATTAATTACAATACCTCATCTCAAAAATATAGACAGATATTGAGAAATCAGTACGGACCCGATATACCAAAAATATGGAGACAATTAGAAAAGTCACACCAGAATCTGACACAAATGTCGAACCCTCTAGAATTCCTAGACCGATGCAGAGACTTATGACTCGTCCCTTCAGACTTGGCAATTCAAGGAGAGCTCGTCTGGTCTCAGAAAAATCGGGACATGCCCTTCTCCGATAAAGAATCCAGTACAACCGTTGAATAAAACAAAAACTGCAATCCGATATCTCCCAGAGGCCTTCAGAATTACCGACGAAGAAAACCGGAAGAAGATTCAACATGATCGGGATAAATCCTTCAGACACGAATTCGATTCAGGCAAGGCCCGCCAGATACAAAAATTGAATAGATTGAAAGATCAAGAAGTGACTCTCAAGGTCCCAGTGAAGGCAACATCAGTCAACATCAGCTGAGGGCTTCTGAGGAGTACAGTACTGAACAAGGGTCTCAACTTTGCAACAGCCATCAGGCGGATACCATATTTGGACATCATTGCCCAAATCAAGAAAATAGCCTTGAACATTCCTCAGGCTTGGGCGGATGAACTAAGATGGAAAGTGAGACAGACACTAGAGAAAGTTAAGCCGCCCAAATCAAATATCACGAAACTGGAGAGGCTGGCAATCAGAACCCTACAGAGGAATGAAAACATCATCATACTTACTACCAGCTGACAAAAGCAATGCGTCTGTAGTGATGGACAAAACGGAATATACAGGGAAATTGGAAGACCTCATTAGAAATGGTAAGTGCAGTAAAGTAAAAGATCCTACAATTAAAACAGAACGAAAACTGTTGCAGATCCTAATCAACAACAAGGACCACTTGCCACGTAAGACATACAGGCAGTTTTCACAACGTTACTGCAAGCTATCTCATATATACGGTCTCCCCCAAATTCACAAACACAACATACCGCTCAGGCCAATTTTTAGCTGGCAAGGCTGTGTACCACCCTCTGAGTCACTTCCTTGTGGATATAATTGACCCATTAATAGGAAAGTCACCATCATATGTCCGAAACTCCGCCCACTTTATATATATATATATATATATATATATATATAGAGAGAGAGAGAGATGGATATATATGTAAAGTGTGTGTTTTAATATATTTTATTGTTATACGTTATTTATATAGACACAAATATTTAAGTAAATGCTCTGTTTATAATGAACAGTATTAACATTTACCGGCCTGAATGTCCGAGAAATTTTCATAGAAAAAAAAAGTGTCCTCCGACAGGAATTGAACTTGTATCCTACACAGAACCGTCATATAGCCTGGCGTGCTATACCAGTTTAGCTACGAAGGAAACGTCTGATTAGCGTCGGTGGACGCATATTTTCTATGAAATTTCTCGGACATTCAAGCCGGTAAATTTTAATACTGTTTATTATAAACACCGCATTTACTTAAATATTTGTGTCTATATAAATAACGTATAACTATAAAATATATTAAAATAATTGTCGGACTTAGTCCACTTTACAATCTAGTGTGTGTAAAATCTTAAAAGGTTCTAATTATTTAAAATTTATTATTTGACCTTTCGAAAAATTAAAAATTTTATTCTTACCGAAATCTTTCAAATTATTTTATATTAACTTATAATTTTTTCAAATATGATTTTATATAACTGTGGTGAACAGCCTCGTAGAAGCAAGCGAGCCAGAGTGGCTTGCATCTGGTTCATAGGAAAATAAGGGTCTTACCTTAACGGGCGACACGTGACATCGGCAAGTTTTCCCCGTGAAAATGGCATTACTCTTCCGTCTAGCAGTATGTGCGGTAACGAGGGGTTTGTAGTTAGGCATACTTCCACCAATAGCAAGTCGTGTGCTGATTGGTCG
The DNA here is from genome assembly GCA_903632075.3 of Acanthosepion pharaonis. Lineage (NCBI taxonomy): Eukaryota > Metazoa > Mollusca > Cephalopoda > Sepiida > Sepiidae > Acanthosepion > Acanthosepion pharaonis. The sequence continues at coordinate 265,824 of CAHIKZ030001381.1, read as the reverse complement.
ACCGCAATGTTGGCCTGATAAAAGAGGGCTGAATCAGTGAAAAAGGAGAGATGGATATACGTTGTGGGGATGTGGTATTATGGTGTATGGAGGATTGATTGGTGATGGACGAGTTCTTGTGGTGAATGGGTAAATTGTAATGAGTGAATGGGTCATGAATCTGATTAGCTAGGTATAAGACATTTAGTGTGGACAAGCCTTTACCCCACCTTGGTCACGTGCCATAATTGTGTATTATATGGTGTATGGAGGATTGATTGGTGACGGACGAGTTTTTGGGGTGAATGGGTCGTGAATCGAATCGAATCGAATCGGATTAGATAGATAGATAGATAGATAGATAGTGAAGACCAGCCTCAACCCCCTCATCGACCTTATGCCATAATTGTATTTATTACAATAAATATCGTTAGATTAGCTAGGTATAAGATAATGATGACCAGCTTCAACCCCTCCTCTTTTTTTTCGGCCTTGTGCCATAGTTGTATTTTTTTATGCAATAAATACCACGGATATACATTGTGACGTGTTCAGAAAGCAAGGACGGCGAATTGAACCGGCGGTATCTTGATTTGTACAAGTGACGTCGTAGCAATACAGACTTGTTTAAACTACAATAACAAAGTAGGTACTTATCGTAACGACACGCGACTTTGTATTCTGTTTCAGCGAACGAACTCCTTCAATGTGACCTTGAACAATTTGTACGAGATTATTAATTCTGTGCATCGTTTTGGGGATATTTTGCAATGGTTATCCAAAACAAATACTATTTCTTTCCTGTTATGAGTTTTGTTATGTCCAGTTACATTATATTTCATAACCGGAAGTAGCCTCAAAACCTGCGAGAATTGTAATGCTATGACGCAGTCCAGTGTTCAAATTGTAGTATCTGTTCCAAGGCCTTGACCAGCTAAGACAAACTTTGTTTCCGATTCCACCTAAGCGAGAGGCGGGTAAATTTTGACCAATGGTCCGAGTGTAAGCGCTGGGGTTCCCCACGTTAAATAACTGACCTTGTGTCGCATACTGACTGAAGATGACTGTGTAATATTTGTTCTAGCAGTCGACATGGTTAATACCAACCTCTGCCCCGGCTAACTTCAACCGACCACATCTTCGCCTGGCGTCAAAGTCTTCTCTCAGCTGCATAATATGTGATAATCAACTGTCTTTTTATGGTCAGTCTTCGCTGCACTATATATTGTCCTTTTCAGGACAATCTAACTTTTCTCTCGCTGAATGATATGCGCTAACAGTTGGTCCTTTTCAGGACAAACTCACTCTTTCCTCGCTACATGATATGCGGTGATCAACTGTCTTTTTAGGGCACAAAGTCTCTTACCAACCCACTCGGCGATTCAAGATTCACTACTCTGCATACCAATCATCTCGTGGATCACAGTAGTTTCAATTGCCTATCCTGGAATACGACCGCCAGCCAATACCAACTCAACACCGACTGCTTACCGACCTTCGGCACTTCTCGAGCTGCTCCGGTTTCATCATCAGGGTACAAAATGTTGGCGCATCTAGGACCAAAAGTTAACTTCTAGCACGACTAACCAGGGTATTTAAAACCTCTGTCACCTTTGTTCCTTTACCTTATATTTTTACCAATAATAAATTTGGCATATGTTTATCTTTATCATTTTGTTTTAGTTATCCTTGCTTTGGCCTGTGTCACTCTAATTTTAATGTTTTCGGGGATCGTCTATTATAGAAATCTATGTCCTCGCTATGTCTGAATTTCCTTAGGAAATCGTCTTTTCTAAAATTGAACAATTTATTTTGATTTAAAATTTAATTGTCGGTTTCTTCCAGGCAGTCTACTGTTATTAATATTGGAATGCAAAGATTGCAAAATTCAAAAGTAAACCGTTCTGGGTAAGACGATAAACTACATCCGGCAGTAAGGCCTCTGATTGGAAGGTTTTGAGGAACGTGGAAACCGGGGTGGTAGCACCTGTTAGGGACTCAGCCGTGGGCAAATAGTTACCCCCCCTCCAAAAACAAGGGGTCAAACAAAACACTATGAAAGTGTAAAAATTAGGTTTTACTAGCAATACATTTTTGAAAAAAATATTATCAGCATTAAAAATCTTGTCGGTATTAAATAACACATTGAAGTTGATATTCTGAAAAAACAAACAAAACGAAACCAATCAAAAGTAAAAAAAAAAAAAATTGGAAAAGAGGAAACAAAAAAAGCAATTTAGTCTTTAATTTCTGGTCTCATCAACCAAAAAATGTCGAACTTCTGAAGAATTTAAATATCATTCAGATTAAAATAAATAATATATTCATTGAGTTCGTAACTTTTTTTCTTTTCTCATAAATGAAACCAGCACTTTTTGAAGTTCCAAACATGTTTCTCTAAAGTTAAACACAGACGCCAATAGCAGCGCCTTTTAAGTTTGAAAACCAATGCATAACATTTCTTTTTCTACACTGTTTTATGAACCTTGACTGATCAGGTCGTAAAAATGCTGTTACAGATTTTACCTCCGTTTAACTTCAACAGACTCATTAGGACAGTCTAGGTATTTACGATCAAACACGCAGAACGTCTTAAATTATTTCTGGGATGAAAAACTACCTGGCAACTTTCTCGGGAGCCTAAAAGCCATTGAGTGCGATATAGTTACTTACTACTATGGAAATAGCACTGACGAAGAAAAATTTATTTTATTTTTGTCATTCAGCGTGTTTTAAAAACTTAAGGACTAAGATACAGAAGCAACGTTGCAGTATTTTGTACATGTTAGTTAATAATGGCTATGTTGTACTTTTTGCCAATACTTAAAAAAAATTAAAAACTTATTTACGAAAAATGACTGGAGGGTTTTTTTTTTTTTTTTTTTTTTGTTTTGTTGCAACACGCTGATGCGTGTTGAATTTGAAACCCTTCACATTTATTGTTGAAGAGATCGCGAATTTTTTTTTGTCGAGATTTACAAATTCGACTCTCCTTACTGTGTTTTTAACTACTAGTGTAAATTATATTTTATCAGAATGAAAAATTAAAATGAAAACTTAAGATATACGAAAATAATAATAATAATAATATTCCATTATTTTTATTAAATAAGTAATGTTTTAATCTTAAAGTTGTCTTTAAAACAGTGGGCGTATGTTAAATAAAACTTTTACCCCCCCCCAAATGAATGAAAATGTATTGTACTAAACTAGACACCCTAGTAAACTAAACTGTACTTTGTACCCTCTTCTTAGTCTTCTTACCTGTTTGCACTTCTCCCCAACATTTGGTTTTGATCAATGTATGGCTATTTTAGAAGGTGTGGCGGACTGGAGTCAGAATTTTTAATTTTTAAGTCAAATGAGTTTTTTTTGTTTTTTTTTTTTCTCCAAGTTGTACCTTCTTTTCCTCCTGTTCGGTCGGTCGTTGTGGGGAGGGAGCAACTAAGGTGACGCGGTCAAGCTTAGTTTTTTGGGTTTTTTTTGTTTTGTTTTTTTTATTAAAGTAAACCGAAACTTTAGAAAAGTTAATAGGGGTCCAGTTTGCTATGTAAATGAATTGTGAATTGATCTTCCAACGGAAATAAAAATAAAAGATGCTCATACGACGTGATTGCTGAAAACTATTTTTTTTTTTTTTTTTAAATCTGTACTCAGACTCTGGAGTTCTTAATAATTGATAGTAACAAATGAAAAAAATAATTCTAGATTACGAATTTCAGTTTTATTTTTAAGGAATTACACGATATGAGATAAGCATTTTTTTTTTTTTTTTTTTTTTTTTTTTTAATACGTTGTTAAATTTAATATCATCCTGGGTATGATGATAAACTACATCCGGCAGCAAGGCCACTGATTGGAGGTTTTGAGGAGCGTGGAACCACCTTAACTGTTTGTTCCCAGTTCCAGCCTGACCCGGTGTGGTAGCACCTGTTATGGTCCCAACTTTACACAAATAGCCAACCCCCCACCCGCCTAAAAAAAAAAAAATCAACAGTACATTTTTATAACTAAATGACAATCAGTGTACCATAAATATAAATTTCCTAGTAAAATTACCAACAATACTTGTAGTAAAATTAGTTTCTATGATCTACAAAGTATATATTTTTAGAAAAATACCTTTACCCCTGAAAGCATAAAATTACGTACAAAATATTTCACTTAAATAACCCATAGAGGTTGATATACCGCTTAAAAATATCAACCAACAAATCAAATTTAATAACTTTTTTTTTTTTTTTTTCTCGATATTCGTAATCTTGTGCTGAGTAATATGAAAAAAAGTGGGAAAATCCCTAGTCGTAGGGCTTATTTTACAAATCTACCAAAAAAAAAAAAAAAAATATGAAGCCGCAACCATTCGAATAGTAATGACTGAAGTTTTTTTGCACTGGTACGAACAACAAGGCTCTTTTCTTCGTCTTCCTTTTTATTTTTTTTTTCCCCCCGTTCACTTCTTCCAGTTCATCTTTTCTTTCTCTTTTTACCACTTCGTCACTGACAGTAAGTAGGAGAAAGGCTCTTGGTAATGGCGTAGAAGAAAAAGAATCACTAGGCTTCCTTAAATTCTGTCATCGGATACCAGTTTCTAGTTCTTTATCGGCTGCTTGCTGTACTCATTAATAAGCAGATTTGCGAAGGCGTTTATGTAATGACGTCGGTGGAGGAGAACCGGCCGGCTACAGAGGAAATTAAAGTACTACTCGGCTGGGAAAACGATTTGCCATGACGCTAAAATTCTGGTAAAGTATTCTCGACTGACACTGTTCTTTTTCAACCACTTTTACGTCAATAACACCGTACACCTTATATAGAGTCTGCCAACAACAAAAAAAAAAAAAATGTATACACTACACACTTCAGGATAGGAAACTTGTTTTTCGTAGTTTTATCAAATTGCGATAATAAGACTCTACTGTATTATTTTCTCGGCAGATGGCATTACCTTCCTGGCTGTAGCATCAAATCATAAAAGAGAAGAGATTTTGTATCGCAGAAAACCGTCTACATTGGCGGGCCTTAGACAAGATATTGAAAAAGCACGCACAATAATCTCACTGGACACCTTGGCCAACGTTGCCCAAGCAATAATTCGCCGTACTAATAAATGTCTAGAAGCCATCATTTTGAACATCTCGTGATTGTAGAGTCTAAAAATGTAACGTTAATCTCGTAATGTCTGAATAAATTTCGTATTGCAATATACAAGTTTTTTTTTTTTTTTTTTCTTACCGGAAGTGTGTATACATTTTTGGTGGGCTCTCCTTCATATGTATTTAAACTCGGTGGGTGAAAAAAAAAAAACCTGGATAGCACAATTTTTATATAAATTGGCATCCGAGAAAAAAAAAATGAAAAAAAAAGAAGGCACCAGAAACCTCCAAACAGGGAGAACGAAAGCGTCCAGTACCTTAAATTTCTGGTACAAAACGGAAAAAAAAACCCCAGCGAGTAATAAGTTAAAACAAAGAGTGCTCAACAAGCGAAGTAAAGTAAAATAAATGAATCCTAATGAATCATATATATATATATATGAGACAGAAAGGACTCATTTGTCTGAGACTGTGTGTTGGTAGTAGTACATTGGTACGCAGATAAATAGAAGTTTTTGTGTACTAATGAAAAAAACGAGAAGTCCATTCTTATTTAAATACTAATTACGTGTGAATCCTTGCTAGGGGTGGGGAGAGTTAATGTGGTAGCTAGTAACTCTCTAGTATTTTCTAATACAATGCCTCTTGAAGACGTACGCGGTCACGACTCTCTACATCTTCCTTTACTTTATTATCTCTGAGTTACCATGACATCTTGGGAAAGACAGCCTGGAGGAAGATTGAAAAATAAAAGCAAATATACTGTAGTTGCCGAAAAATTCGATTAAATTTTGGTCAAAAGTAATGAAAAAGGCATTAATTTGTTTTAGTTTTTGAAAATGGTCACCCCAAACTGAAAATTCGAATTGAAAATATAAGCAATTAGAGTAAAAAAAAAAAAATCAAGATATTTCAGAAGCTTTGTTTAAATTTACTAATAACTGAATGTTACTTATGTATTTAACGCAGTTAACAGCTTATAGCTGTAACATAACATACAAACGTACAAATAAACAGAAATTGCAAACATGCTATCTGTCTATATCTCTGAGATGAGGTATTATGCTTGTTTACATTATTCGGACTGTTATCCTCATCTTCATCGCCATATTCTCAAGGTTTCGGCCGTTGTACATTCCGGCCTTCTTCAGTTGATTGGCCCAGTGGATAAAGGCGTTGGTTATATCCAGTGACTAGACCCAAAGAGTTGTGAGTTCAATACCAGGCTACAGCAGTGGTGAAAGAAAGAAAATTGGAGAGTCGAGAAATAACTGAGACATCCGGAAGAGGCATGACACGTGGAACTAGAACAACCTACTCCTGTGGCCGAAATAAAGGGTTCAATTCGAAATTCTAATCACCCGAAGAAGGCCGGGGCGTACAACGGCCGAAACGTTGTGAATATAGCAATAAAGATGAGGAGAACAGTCCGAATAATGTAAATTGCATATACAATTAGAAACCTACATCTATAAGTAATAATAGCTATATAAAGAAAAATAATGTGGAATGTTTAGCATAATATACAATTATTGTGTTAGACAAAATAAATGTAGGCTGAATATTCTCCTTCTTTTTGACGATGTCATAAAGATCTTAAAGGCACTTGGTTGCCCGTTTTGAACCCTGATTTCTTTTGGGAATTTCTAGTCTTGATGGTTCCGGATTCTAAAATTCTTTGGCAAATTGCCCGTTTCCTCCAGGTTATAGGGAGAAATAATACAGAGTGTGACAGAAATACCTCCTTACATATACAACCCAGATAATGGTAAGACATTAGTAGATGATGAAGCCATCATTCCCACTATTGTCTTACCATTATGTGGGAGATATTCCCGCCACACTTTGTATAATTAATACCAGATTTTTATAAGCCTATAATTAACCTTTCCGTTTTTTCTTTTCTTTTTAAAGAACCTTATAACTAATATTAGATTATATATATATATATATATATATATATATATATATATATATATGACATTTTTATAACCCTATGTTCCTGTATCATAAATCAAACTGTTGTTCAAAAGTAATGAAAAAGAAATTAATTTGTTTTAGTTCTTGAAAAAGGTCACCCCTAAAACGATTCTACCATATACACAATAAGGATAAAAAATCAAAATATTTCAGAAGCTTAATTTTTCAATTTGCTAATGATATAATTTGATAGTACTTATGTATTTTTTTTAATTCATTTAACAGTTTATAACATAATATGCAAACTTGCATATGCAATTAGAAACATACATCTACAAGTATAGCTATATAAAGAAAAATAATGTGGAATTTTTAGCCTAATTTTAGCATAATATACAATTGTTTTGTTAGACAAAATAAATGTAAGCTGAATATTCTCCTTCTTTTTGACGATGTCATAAAGATCTTAAAGGCACTTGGTTGCCCGTTCAGCAAACTGATTTGTTTTGGGAATTTGATGGTTCTGGATTCCAACTCTTTTTCACAGAGTTTAATACAGTGGAACCGCAGTTGACGAATTTAATTCGTTCCTGAACACCGTTCGTAACCCGAAATATTCGGCGTTCTGGGTATGAGGATAAACTACATCCGCGTCCTGGGTAAGACGATAAACTACGTCCAACAGCAAGGCGTCTGATCAGGAGGTTTTGAGGAGTATGGAACCACCTCTTAATTGCTGGTGTTCCCAGGTCCACCCTGACCCGGGGTGGTAGCACAGGTTAGGGTTACCAGCTATGAGCAAATAATTAACCCCGAAACTGAGGTAAAAAGCACTATAAAATTTTACCAGCAATACGTTTTTGAGGAAAAAAAAACTATTGCCAGCAATACGTTTTTGAAGAAAAAAAAATTTTGCCAGCCATACGTTTTTGAAAAAAACTATTGCCAGCAATACGTTTTTGAAAAAATAATATTACCAGCTATACGTTTTTGGAAATATAATATTACCAGCTATACATTTTTGAGGAAAAATATTAACGGAAATAGATTTTTGACAAAACAAAAATATTGCCAGGAAAAAAAAAGTTGTCGGCATTAAATGACCCATTGAGGTTGATATGCCATAAAACAAAACAAACCAAACCAAATCGAAATGTTCGTAAACCGAAACTATTTTCCAATAGGACTCAAATGTAGAGAAAAAAAAGTCACAGTACAATAAAATTAGAAAAGAAAGCACGACACAACACACGAATGTATACAACATGGCGGTCGACTCAGAAATGATTCCGTTCGGGTTAACATGGTTTAGCAATGTTGTTCGATAACCGAGGCATTTTCATCTCGAATTTTCTGTTCGAAAATCGATTTGTTCGACATGTGAGACATTCGAGAACCGAGGTTGCTCTGTACGTTTTTTGTGGGCCTGCAAGCTGCTAAACAGCTTCTATTAATCATCTGCATCGTACATATATTTCGTCAGTAAACCAATGGTCCGGCCATTTGTAAGAGATGAGTCTTCAAATTTCGAGTAGAGAGTCTCTTTTTTCTAATAGAAGAATAAATACCACAAGAGCTGGTATTGTTGGAGAATTCCATCTTGCATTACTTAAGTATTTTTTAAAACTTCATTGTAAGAAATCTTCCAGTATCTTCGAAAAAGCGGAAAACTCCAGTTAAATGAAATAGAAATTTCATATCACTCCATTCTGCTGTTCCAGTAATGTCTTCTTTACCAATCTTGAAATTCTTCTTAAGTTGTTCCTAGTTATTTACAAGTTCACGGATTAACGGATATTTGATATTAAGCAATGTTTTCCCTCCAAGTTAATCTTCTATTACTACACGAAGAACTCATTCCAGAACCTGATGTTGATAGCCAATGTATTATTCTTCAGTTTCTTTTGAGCAAATAGACTTTGTAACTGAATGACAATCCCATTCCTACTTCCAGTGTTTACATTCATAGGGTCCGCAAGAATCATCTTTGCTCATCCATACATTGTATTCATCCAGAATAGCTGTTATTCCGTTGACAACAATATCCACTTTTCCATTTGACAAATGCACTTCTTGTAACTTGTCTTCTTTCATTCTTCAAAACAAGGACTTGATATTCTTGGCCATTAATTCGCTTACCATCAAAATGCAATGACCAATTTTCTAAATGTAGTGTTTTCTTTATTTCTTCTTTAGGTTTAACAGCTACTTAAATAGATTTCATCTCATCACGGCATCATGCAGTTTCAGTAATCTCTTCTTCACCATTCTTGAAATTCTCCTTGAAGTTCGTGGATATTCGATATTAGGTGATGTGTTGTTTCCCCCAAGTTCGTCATCCATTCTGACGCGATGCACTCTGCCAAGAACATGATATTGACAGCCAATGAATTGTGCTACTTCCGGTTTCTTATGTGCAAATAGTCTTTGTAACGAAATGTGAATCTCATTCCTGCATCCAGTGTTCACATTCGTTTTTTAAGTCAGTATATATATATATATATATATATATATATATATATATATGTGTGTATGTGTGTATTTACGTTCCTATCATGCACCTCATTCTATAAGCTTCTACATTGAGTAGCTCTTAGGCCTTCTATTAGCTCACCTTTCGTTAAAAGAAAGAAAGATATATTGAAAGAAAGAGGGGGGGGGAAGAAAGCAGCGAGTAACCTATATAACGAGCTTGTATAAACGCTGTGCGTATGACAACCAAGATGAACATACTGGTTCGAATGGCAAAGTATATAATATGACAGACACCTAAAGAAGGAATCCTCCTGGACATAAAGTGGAGGTTCGGTTTTTCTATTATTATTAATAAACTGATCCCCAACCATAATTGTTACGCATCTTGTTCTAATTCTGCCTGTTATTACCGTAGTTATCGTATGAAAGTTACACCATGCATACCCCACAAATAATGAACTATTCAGTTTAAATAATAGACTATCCCGTTTTGATCTGATTGAAAAGTCGGAAAAGACATACCAGAAACGATACCTGCTTTCAGTGAAAAAATGAAAGAAGGAAAATTAGGCCCTGCCAATACTTCATAAATAATGGACTATTCTTCCGTTTTGATCTCATTAAAAAGTCGGAAAAGACATACCAGAAGCAATACTTGCTTTTAGTGAGAGAATGAAAAAAAGAAATTTACGCCCTGTCAATACCTCATAAATAATTGACTATTCCGTTTTGATCTCATTGGAAAGTCAGAAAAGACATACCAGAGACGATACTTGCTTTCAGTAAGAAAAAAAAACAAAGAAAGTTACGGCCAATGAAATTTAATTAGCAAAACCGTGAAATTTTTCTCATGTATTTCTCGTGGGAATAAATAATATTTAAAAGCTCTCAATGTAACGACTGTGTTCAGAGTTCCCCAAGGATGAACAAAGAGCAGTGATAGGAATCTGCGTAAAACATGCTACCTTATTGATGTTAAGTCGCCGGTTCGCCATTTCCATCTAACAAGCTTGCTGAACGATGGAGGTTGATGGGCTTCCTGTTCCTTCTTTGTGCTTCACGCATGTCCGGCTATTTTTGAACTTCCTGATCCAGCCATGCACACTTCTACGCGCTAGTGCACTGTCACCGTAGTATGATAAAAACCTTCGATTTCTGCCCTTGACACACCTTTTCGACAGAGAATTCAGATCATTGCTCTTAAGCTACTATATATATATATATATATATATATATATATATATATATATGAAGAAATATAGTTTTAAGGTGTGCTATATTTATGGGATAAAGTGCTCAATATCAGAGATAGAGTATATGTAAATATAAAAGTGAACATTAAAAACACTCAGAGGCGACAGGCTGTGTCATGCTGGACGCCATCGTCAAGCCGCCTGTGTTGACTTCAATGTTTATATATATATATATATATATATATAGCTGGCCACTCGCATTCGAGGATACCTGTATACTAGGGCGGCTAGCCAATACCTATTGCAGACGCTTTCTCAGGCACATTTTTTTTTGTTTTACACCCACCTGTGGTTTTTACTTCAACTACGCTGAGTAGACCTTAGTTACAGTTCCTGGGAAAGAGTGTGTTATCTAGCGTGATCAACAATTTGAACAAGGCCATCACACTCAAGCCCTCGGCCACGATGGCTTGTGACCTCGTGCTAGCACAGTTATCGACGACCCCCAAGGCTTCCCTCTATCCAATCTCACCCAGAAGGCTTGGGTCAACCGTGGTATGGTTTTCAGACACTTTCCAAAGGTGCAGACCACTGGGATCGAGACCGATAACAACAGGAAATCTCCTTCATGACAAATCAACCAAGACGAGAATGCGAACATTCTAACCACTCGGCCACGCACCTATCTCTCTCTCTCTCTCTCTCTCTCTATCTATATATATATATATATATATATATATATATATATATATATATATATATATATATATTTAATATATGATTTTTATGTTTTTTTTAGCTACACAGTTCTAATCATGTTTTTTCAGGATTTTATTATTGTGTTTTTTTTTAAAGATTTTGCTAAGTCTGCTCTTTGTAGGAAAGTGTTTTTCAATTAAAGCTAGGAATTTATGTCCTAGCTTAATACTAATCATAGGCTCTACTTTTGTATCGAGCACTGTTTTTTTTTTTAAATTAAAACAAAAATACTAAATAACTTCGGATTATTTACCTAGCGAGTTCTTTCCTATTTTCTACATATTTACACACACACACACACACACACACACATATATATATATATATATATATATATATATAGAGAGAGAGAGAGAGGATAGATAGATGTAAATTCAATTTAAATAGAAAACAGACTACCTTAAGGGTCCATTGGTTATAATTTATTTCCCCAGGTATATGGTTTTTACCTGGTTCATCAGACCGCACTTCCAAGGGTGAAAAAATGTTTTAAATTTACATATAGTTTTTATACACTTTTGTGGAGTAGTTTTAAGTTGATGTAAGGTGATATAGAGAGAGGGTGAGGAGGAGTATGACAGACACGGTCGAAATTTGAGAGGGAAGGGAAAGATAGGAATAATTTTAAATCTATTTTTATTAAGATATTTAAGAGTAAGGGAGTGGGGTTAAGGACCAGACATTGACCTATTTAATAAGTCATCTCACAAGAAACGAGATAAAGAGAAAAAAAGACAAATAAAGATATAAGAAAGCAGAAGTGGAAGTAGGGGTTTGAGAAAGAAAGTGTGTAAAGAATAAAAGAAAAGGAAGAGTAAATTAACATATATGGGCTTGTTACGGTCAATTTGAAAAAATACAGATTTATATATTTGACCGTTAACGTTTGACATTAAGCATTTAAAATTTTTCAACACAATAAGCTAGGAAATAAATATAATGTGAATATAATATAAATGAACAATATTATTATTATTATTATTAATATTATTATTAATAACAATTAAGGAGTAAAACGTTTTTAATTAAAATCTAAAATTTCGAATTTTAAATTTCGTATCTTAAAATATATACATATGCAAGCTTCATTAAATATGACAGACAAATTGTTTTGATTAAGTCTTCAAATGTTTTATTTTCCAAGCGCTTTCGGCTATACCTTTAGCTATTATCACGGATAATTTACATTTACTGTTAACGGAAAATAAATTGTTGTATGTATTTATTTAGTATTAAGTATGAACATGAGCACAATATGTTGACCATGTTTTGAAAATAAATCCATTTTCAGTTAACATTAAATATAATTCATCCTTTAGAATGGCTAAAGGAATAGCCGAAATCGTTTGGAAAAATAAAAGATTTGGACAGTTTTTGTATAATTTATCTACGGAAAAGAAAAAAATTATAAGATCATGTGAGAAATTATAAAAAAACTTAATCAAAGCACCTTGTCTGTCATATTTAATGAAGCTTGCATAAAAGAAGGATTGCTGCCTAAATACACATGATAATTTTTTTTTCCTGATAAGTTTACGTTTGATCAACCTCCTCCACCATTGCAACAAATGGAACTTCATATTTGGCTATATTCATGATACATTTGTCGCTGCCATTTTCTCCACATTCGTTAATGATGACATGTCTAAGTGCCGGTTTATGAAAAAATAACTCCGCCACCGCCACCCTCTGACCTTAATTTTCTATTTAGCGTAGACCTGACATTTAATTTGTTAATCGACACATACCCTCAAGTATATTTTTAATTGTGACCTTATGATCCCCGCTTTAACTTTCGGAAAAGAGATAAAGATTTGTTTTAAAATTTCTCTAAAAAATCATTTTATCATCAGGTACCAATCATCCCCTGAGGAAAAACAATCATAGTATTGAAACATGAAAGCATTTTTGTAGCGATTTAAAATGTTTTATTATAATCTCTTATATATATATTGTGACGTAGCCACGATATCATTAACCATATAGACGTAAGGCTAAAAAGAGCCCCAAAGAAAAATACCAAATTCTAGTCGAAAATTAGTTAGATATGAAAGAAAAATAAATAAAAAAATAGATAAAATCCAATGCTTTCGATTTGCGATCGGATATGTTCTATGATCAGCCATACCTTCCTCTTCTCTTCACAAATTCTTTTCCTCTTTACCTACTCTTCCACCCGTCAACTTTGAAGCGACCCGACGCGAGAATGACCTGGTTCCAAAGTTTCGCAGCTATCAGGCGTTTGACCATAAGTGAATTCCAGGCACCATCAGGATCTCCTGCTGCGATTCACGTGATGAGAACATACTAAGCGTGTATTGAAATTTTGGCCATCACACAAACACTGCGTGATTTGCGCCCCATCCTCCTGCGTACCCGGTCAAGGACAAGGAGAATCCACGTGACTGTCTTTGGGGACAGCAAAAATCTAAAGAAGGATTTTCAGTTTTCCTCTGACCAGCGGCAGTTGAACGTCGCTGGGCAACTCGTCCCTATTCCAAATAGACTGCCCACTGAGATGAAGAAGACAGCAAAGCCTGTCGACTAGGGATGAAAAGACTGCTATGAAACTGAATCAACCCAACGAAACGCCTGTGCGAGATGCTGTGGATATGGAACACTTGCCAAAGAAAAGGAATCCAGGAAGATTGCCGGCCGACCAAAATATTGTTTCAGTATAAGAACTCTCGCTTCGGCGAATCAGAATTTTGTGTGAAAATATCGACTCGACTGACAGATAAGTTTATTCTCTTGGCTCGATCTTTTTTTATATATGTATGTATTCGCTCGCGCCTTCTGTTCTTTCATGGTCCCCTCCCCCTTTGTTAAATGAATTTTCTTTTTTTCTTTCTTTATCTGTTTATATATTTACAAATAAATGTTTTATTTTGAAATCCATCGTCTTGTGTCTGTTTTTAGTTGACTCCCTTGTGTCGCTTCCATTTCTGAGTGAAGACCGAGAAAGGATCCCACGTTTCCTTTTTTTTAAACCCGTGGTTCATCTATATGCTAACGTAACAATATATATATATATATATATATATATATATATATATATATATGAGAGAGAGAGAGAGAGAGAGAGAGAGAGAGAGAAGAGTGAATATTTAATTGGTTTCAAAAATAATCGATTCCCAGTAAATATGTTCAGACAAGTTATCTCCCCTTCTTTTTGCTACGTTTTTGATCTGCCAATAAATAATTCAGTACATCTGATATCTTTGACCATCTCCACCTCAAAGCTTGATACTCGACAAGGATCTACAAATTGTGTTTTAGTTACCTGGATTAATACTACCTTGTCTAAGTTCATCGCCCAGCGTTGAAATTTGATCGACACGCATCATTAGCTTAAAAAAAGGAATAATCTATTATTCATTCACCGTCTATACGCAACACCTTTAATAAAATTACATCAATGTGTGCATTGTTTTTGTTGTCAGACTGGCAGAAGGTGGAAATCGTGTTTAAAAGCGACGGTTCAGCCATATGTACGCAACAGCTGCAAATAAGAAATAAAAGGCATTGTATACTGGTTTTATGTTATAATTCAATACACCAAATGTATGTTTCTCTATATATTCTGACTGTGATGCGTGGGGGAACATGATATATGAATTTCTATATATCAGAATAGTGTCAGCCATTGAATATTGCTGTCACATCTGGTCCGGGACTTCTGCTGTGTATTTAGAGGTTTTTGATAAACTCCAAAGACGAATCTGCAATTGTATTGGTCTTAACTTGGCATATCGGCTTCAGTCAATTCCCCACCACTGTAACGTAGTTTCCCTGTGAGTTTTTTTTATAAATACTTCCATAAGAATTATTCTAATCAGCTTCCCTCCTAAATTGTAAATATTCATTGGGGTTTAATTTTACTGTTTTGCTGTTACTAGCAGTATGGCCCGGCGTTGCCCGTGCTTGATTCAAAAATCGTACGACTCATACAGCAATCGCTATCACTTGACTTAAAATATTTTTGCGCTTCCTTGCCTTTAAAGGAGTGCCTTTTGCCGTGCTGATGTTGTTACATGCCTTACTTCTCACACTGCGAATTTTTTTCTAAGCTCTATACTAAATATTAAATTTGTTACGAAAAAAGAACTAAACAAAATGAACACAAAACGATCAGCTTTAAAAAAGGACTCGTAACTGGAAAAACCGAATGAAAAAAGAATGTTAACAACAAATACTTTTTCACACCCAACCCAGTTCTGCGGAATCAGAATCAACGTTGAGTTTAAGCAAGCGAATGAGCCAATTGGAGTAAAGTGCCATGCAGATTTAAATTTTTCCCACTTGTGACGAATGTAGCTATCGATTTTTTTGCATGCTAGCATGCTAGTTAACATTCGTGTCAGTCAGCTGTTGGCTCTCACGCTGGCCAATAGAATCTTCCTGCCTATTCGTGGCAGCCAGCTATAGGCTCTCACTCTGGCCAGTAGAAAATGGCCGCAAACTACATGAAAATTGCTGTAGAAGCATGAAAAAATCGATTATTTCCACTATCGATGGGAGTTGGGAAATGCAAAGTCAGTCTTGGCCTTCCCGCTAACTTGGAGCATGTGCATGTAAATTTTGGTGCAAATCCGCCGAAAATTGCGGCCGTTCATTCGTTACACACACACACATCCTGCCTAGGAATTAAAATGAGGGAATGAAAATCTCTATCTATAAAAGATAGAGATTTTCATTCCCTCCTCAGACAAATTTTACATATGGCATCTAGTTAGGACTACATAGAGGTATTATGGTGGCTATAGGTCAAAGGTGTTGTTTTGATGTAAGGAATACTGTCATATATTTGGGTCAGTAATCGACAAATTGAAGACCAGTTTGCCCCTGTCCCCACATGACCTTATGCCACATTTTTGTATTATTCAAAATGAATATTACTTTCCTCCTTGTTGTCTTGACTTTACAAATTTAAGCGCAATACTAGATTGGCTGTTAGGTCTCATCATTTTACAGTTGAAATTGCTAAATGTAACTGTAAGTTCTATGCTAAGAGTTTCTTCTCTCGCTCTTCCCGCCTATGGAAATTTCTTTTGGCCTCTTGCTTTCCATTCAACTCTGATCTTCAAAAATTTAAATGCAATGTCAATCGTTATCTTCTGCCTTGCGTCCTAGTGGCTTTATTGCCTTTGATATTCAAAAATTTAAATGCCGATCGTTATCTTCTGTCTTCTTAATTCTTGTTCTTTTATTTTCCTCTCTCATTAATAATAGTTTTTCTTATATTCTCTAACACTCAGTAACCCCCCCCCCTTGCGTCTTAGTGGCTTTATTGCCTTTGATCATCAAAAATTTAAATGCAACGTCAATCGTTATCTTCTGTCTTCTTAATTCTTGTTCTTTTATTGTTCTTTCTCTTTTTTATTTTTTCTTATATTCTTTAACATTCAGTAACCCATGCGCCTTAGTGGCTTTCTTGCCTTGCTTGAGGTGAAATAATTTTTTTAAAAATTCAGTATTTTTTACCGTCGTTCATCCTATCGTCTCCGAGTACTTGGAGAAGTATTACCCACCTCTTTAATCTCTCTCTCTCTCTCTCTCACACACACACACAGGTTAGATGTGGCGAGCCTCTCAACGGTCTATGGCTACTTCCACGGACGAACTACATTCCTTGTTTCCGCCAAGTGTAACCTTCGCGGCTAGGACCCAACATGCCACTTAAATAGTAACTAACTATCCATATTCCCTCCGTATTCGATTGGCGAGAAGTTCCACTCAAACAGTTTCTTCTCGCGAACTACTGCTCTGATCACTCCAATCTTAACCTGTTCAAGTCTAGAGTTAAACGTTACATTTGCCTTCTATCCACATAAACTACCCCTTTGCTCGGCTTTGTACAAGGTGAACCTCACTGTGTAAGAAAAAAACCCCTTACGACCCTCATTTTATCGCAGCCATTGTTTTGGAAGCCATTAATTTGGATATTGTGACCTCTAAAATAGGAGAGTGTGTTGCACTGTGCAAAATGACAAGACGTCTCTGACTTGTCTTTCACAGGCCTTATAATACAACTAATTAACTTAATTAAAAAAATACAGCACCTATGTTTGAGACATGCGAAAGTAATTACAAATTCTTGAAGACAAAGGAGATTTAATTTCAAAGGGTTTATTACAATTTGAAAAGGGAACAAGTCGGATTCTTTGGGTAACTGTCTTCAGGTCTTATAACTACCATTCTTCATTTTTATTGTTTATGAGATTTGAAACATAAAGAAAACTAGGAGATGAACATTAGAGTTTAATGTGTTTAAATGATAGACTTCCTGTCTCCATCTCCATGGCATCGCTGAGTGGAGAGATTCCTAGAGTTCACGGTTAGGGCCTAACCTTCACGGCAAGGAACCGCCGTGCCACTCACATTGTAATAAACTAACCTAATGTCCCGCGTATTCCATTGGTGAAAAGTAATTTCCACTTGAGCAGCTTCTTCCAGCGAATCACTACACTGTGGAACCGACTCCCAAGAAGATGCTTCCACGATCATTACAAATAACCTGTTCAAGTCTGGAGTTAACCGTTATCTTCCACAACTATCCGCATAAACTGTGCCCCTTACTCTGTAACACTCTACCTCAAGTGGCCTCGGGCCTTGTACAAGTTCACTGTAAAAAAAAAAAAAAAAAAATCTTTACGATCCTCAGCCATTGTTTTGGAAGCCATTATTTTGGATATTGTGACCTCTAAAATAGGAGAGTGTGTTGCACTGTGCAAAATGACAAGACGTCTCTGACTTGTCTTTCACGGGCCTCATAATACAATTAATTAACTTAATTAGCTTGCGTGTATTCGTAGTATTTTGTAACTGAGTCAACGAAAGAGAGCGTTGTAGAAGCAGATTGTGCGACGAAATAACAGTGAAATAATCACTGTCATTTCTCTCTTATTTCTGCTCCTCACAATGTCCTGCCCTGGCGACCTAATCAGTTAATGCGTCACCTCTACGATTTGAAAACTAAGTCGTTCAAAAAATATCTCCTGCCAATGGAATTGTGCAATCAAGATTGTTTCATGTGGTCATTTATTTGTTGTCCATTTTACTGTAAAAAGTCTCAACGCTACCGTAATCTCTTGCCTATATTACGACTTCAATACGACACCATGTTTCTGAAGCTAAAAACAACGAATAAATTATATTCTTGCGTATAATGCGAATCTGTAGTACAACCATTTGCAGGGTGCGATGGATAAATTGTCGTCTAGTATATGTGTGTGTGTGTGTGTGTGTATATATATATATAGAGAGAGAGAGAGAAAAAAAGAAAGAGAGAGAGAAGGGGAGAGAGAGTGTGATGGATAAAATGTCGTCTAGTATTTGAATTCTATATATAAGGTGCGATGGATAAAATGTCGTCTAATATTTGAATTATATGTATCATACTTATTATAAAACCCAGGTTGTGTGTGTGTGTATGTGTGTGTGTGTGTGTGTGTGTGCATGCGTTTATATATTGGATCGGATTTCCTACATTTTTCAACCGATTTCAACAAAACTTCACAGGACTACGTAAAATTATCTTGCGGTGGTTCTGACAGCGCCAAAAATTGGAAAAAAAATTGTTTTTGCACAAAATAATTTGAAAACACGATTAAGATGCATCATGAGAATGAAAGGGGGGACAACTCATATCGAGTTTTACTTATTATAAAACCCAGGTTGTTTGTGTGTGTGTGTGTGTGTGTGTGTGTGTTCGTTTATATATGGGATCGGATTTCCTACATTTTTCAACCGATTTCAAATAAAACTTCACTTTTTTTTTTCTTTACAGATAGTGTTTCTTATTGTCTTGCACACTTTTTTTTTTTTTATTTTTACATTCAGAATGCTTTAAAAATTCAATTTACAAGACAATTGTTTATAATAAAATTCTATTCAATCGGTAGACTCATAACGATTGAAAAACAATGTTTTTGTTTGAGTTTGGGTTTGACCAATTCGTAAAAAAAAAAAAAAAAAAAAAAAAAAAAAAAAAAAAACTAATTAAGACATGCGTGTCCGTCAACCTTAAACAATAATCTTTTGTCAATTTTATTTTTTCAGTCTTTCTGATGGTCGTTACTGTTACATCCCCTGGCAACGCCGGGCTCTACTGCTAGTATATTATATAATTATATAATATATATATATATATATATATATATATATATATATATATATATATATATATATATATATATATATATATGCGTGTGTGTGTGTGTATATATACAGGGTGCGATAGATAAATTGTCATCTAGTATTTGAATTCTATATACAAGGTGCGATGGATAAATTGTTTTCTAATATTTGAAATATATATACAGGGTGCAATGGATAAATTATTGTCTAAATGATGCAAAAATGGAAATAACACTGACATCTCGCTTTAACAGATATATTTACCAAAATATGTAAATGTAAATATATTTACAAAAATATCTTGGAATACTAAATAATCGATTTATTCAATAAAATCGCCATTGGCTTCAACCACGGCCTCCAGACGGCTTTAGAATCTCCTACAACTCTTCTGGATAGCCTCCTTGTTTAAGTTGATGAATGCAGCCATAATACTTGAGTTTTGTTGGTCTCTTGCCTCACATATAATAATGAAGTGGGTTGCAGTCTGGGGAGTTAGGGGGCCAGTTGTAATGGGTGATGTGGTTGCAGAAATTGTCTAACAGCCCTGGCTGGGCTCTCCTGCTTGTGTGGCATGGTTGCCAGACATAGGGTCTTCTACCAGCCCCACACCTGACCGAGGCACTGTCCTCGGATTGACACCCAAACACTCTGAAATATTCGTTTTGGAGCTTCAGGCGTGAATGCCAAGCAGTACAGCATGCACTTTCCAAATTTCTGGCAGATTTTTCTCACAGACGGTACCCAACTGACCCTACTATACTGTGGAGTCTACAAAATCAGAAACACACAACGCGCATGCGCGAAATTAAAAATATAAAATGGCAACAATTTACCCATTGCATCCTGTACTTATCTGGGAAAGTTGAAAATTAATATTAGCTTAAGCCTCAGGGAGCCATCCCCCCAGGCAGTACCTCTCCTTCGAGAGTGGGCTGTGGTTATTACCAGGGGCCTGAAGCGTGCCCTAAAATGGGAAGTACCGAGGGGGGTCTTGAGCAATTTCCCCACGGTATTGCTGGTAAACCCACTTTAGATTGACCGAGTCTGGCATTCGGTTTCAACGTTGGCGTAGTGAAAATACCCCTGTAGTACGACCATATATTTACTTGGCTTTTACCTGGAAAGTTGAAAATGAATATTATCTCAAGTCCCAGAGGTCTATCCTCGACAAACAGAACCTTTCCTTCGGGGGGGGGGGGGCGGAGATATTATCCGGAGCCTGAGGCATCCCCAAAAGGGGGTGTGCCGAGGAGACTTGAGTTGAATGTGAATGCTATCAAAGCAAAATTAAAATAGTGACTCTTTACGAGAAAAATTCACTAAACAAGGGAGTGTGTTCAACAATATTCTTATAATTATACTAGACTTCCCGTGACCCGTTGTATTCCCATGTTTTTTTTTTCCATCGTACCTCCGTAACCCTGGCTATTCAAAGACCCATCCACTCTTGTCCTTCCATCACAATTATGCACCGTCGCTGCTTCACTACAGGGCCAGTCTGTGGTATCAGGAAGGGGACTGTAAAACTCAAAAGAAATTACTACTGTCGAAAGAAGCTAGCCAGGATCTGAAAGGGAATTTTGCTTCAATCAAGAATGTTGACAAGAAAATCGGCTCTTTTCACCTAAGCTAAGTCCGCAGAGGCAAATTGTCATTTTTCATATTACACTTTTATGCATTCGTATAGTAAATACAATTAAATAGTGATTATTGTTGTGTTCCTTTTCATTTGAGCACCTCGGGATTTAGCGCTTACATTCCATAAACATAGCATTGTTTCATGGTGTAATATCGTGGATGTCACATGAGTCACATGGTGGCTGCTTGGTGACATCATTTCATAGAATGGCGAGAGTGGTCAGTACTTCAGTCAGCTTCCAGGAATCAAACCGAGCATTTGCCTCGCCCGGGCTTCGACCCAAAGCAATCAGCTGCCACAAGGGACAATACAAGCCCATGGCGCCGTTTTCCTATGGCGATATATACAGAAATTATCTCCGGCTTGAAGTCCTACGGTGTGGATAAATGTATGTTGCAAACATAACGATCCTTAGAACGATAACTCGTTTTTGAAAATAACTATTTTGAAAGAAGAGTTATCTTCTCATTAAAAAAAGGATATTTCCCTTGCATTTTCTAGTGGCTATAAAATATGCATTGACAAATTATTTAAAATATTGGATAGGTAGCAACAAATAATACTTATTGAAATATTTTAAAAAAGACATATAAAAGTTAGTATACGATAACTGCGAGAAATGCAGATCTGAAACATAATATTTTTATTGAGAAAACAACATATTTATCATTCATGATGTACAAACTCGCGTTTGTACAAAAGCAATGGATCGATCTTAATATAAGTGCTTTTCCAAAGTTTCATCTTACAAGCTGAAAAAGATATGCAGGGTGACCCAAAATTTCAATGAAATCGAGAATATTTAAAAAAAAAAAAAAAAACTAACTGAATTTTATGTTTATTAATTAATTATGATACAAAACAAATAGATTTAAAAATCTTACGTCAAAAATTTTATTGAAAATTCTCAACGTGTGCTCCGTCTGTATACGTGCAAATTTCAAATCTATTCTTAGCGTTTCAAAACACATTTTGAAGCATTTCAGGGGTGATCTCATGCACTGTTTATTGAATGTCTTTTTCTTTAAGCTCAGCTAAAATATTGATCTTTTGACGATAAACTTTTATTTTTATGGAAGCCCTTGCAAAGAAAATCAGGTGGGGTTAACAAGGATGCCATTACTAATAGCGTCCTGAAAAGGAATGAAATAAAATTAGAAAAAAAATTACTAAGATTATAAAGTTATAAACAAAATTAGTTAATTTATACACTTCTATTATATATCAAGTAATTTTTTTTAATTGTACGATTTCATTGAAATGTTTAATTCTGGAATACATACATCATCCATTTCTTCCAGCATATGTCACCCAAAACTTAGAAAGTTCACCCAATTGAAAACTAATGTATAGAATTTTAGGTGTTCTTAAAGTTTCTCATTATATATATATATATATATATATATATATATATGTATGTATGTATAATATGTATATATATATATATATATATATATATATATATATATATATATATATATATATATATATATATATATATATATATATATATATATATATATATATATATATATATATATATATATATATATATATATATATATATATATATATATATATATATATATATATATATGAAGAAATATAGTCTTAAGGTGTGCTATATTTATGGGATAAAGTGCTCGATATCAGAGATAGAGCGTGTGAATATAAAAGTGAACATAGAAGTCAACACTTAGAGGCGACAGTCTGTTTCATGCTATATGCAATCGTCAGGCCACGTGTGCTGTTATTTTTCTCGGCTATTTATACATATACGGGTCAGTGGTGCATTGTGGGTAGTCTATTGTGGCGGTTATTTTACCGGAAGTTATTTGGTTTATTTAAAAAATTGTTTATATCACTTATTTAATAGTTTTGTTTTGGTTTGAGAATTTAATTAAAGCTATTTGTTCCGTTTGGGGTTGGTTGTTGTAGTTTTATTCTAACTATTATTTTGGCAGAAACAGTTTTTAATTTCTGTTTATTTGGGTTGATTATCTTTATTTGTTTTTTCTATCGGTAACTTTATCGGGATTGGTTAGTTTATTTATTTACTTGGATGAATTTAGGTCAATTTATTTTACTTCTATATTGTCTCGTTTCGATTTTCGATTTTTAAGTAACCTAGTATTTATTTATTTATTTGTTTTTTATTTTATTTTATTTATTTATTATCGTTATATAACAGCTATTTTTTTCGTCCGATTTTTTGGTTTGATTTTTTAGTCTAACTAATATTTTGATCATAATGGTTTGCTACTTTGTTAATTGTTTACTTTATTTATTTGGGTTCGTTGTTTTTTGTTATTATTATTATTATTATTATTATTATTATTCTATTTCGTCTATTCTAACAGGTGTGATTTGGTAATTTGTTTGGATTAATTAATTTTGCTTATTTTATTGTTATTTTGTTTACTTGTTTATTTATTTGTTTTTATTTTATTTTTTCCGTTTTCAATTTTTAAGTAACGTAGTAAAAATTTGTTTTCACAAACAGTTACTTTGTTTTTAATAAATTAATTTCGTCTTTGCCTTGAAAAGTCTACATTGGACGAAACACGTCGCCTAATAATACAGTTTTCCTATTGTCTTTTACCTTTATACATAGTCTTTTTCTACAGATTAACTCTGAGAAATTTTTCATATATATATATCCTTACCCTACCTTACCCTGACTTGACATCTGTGAATGTAACTTTATACTGATACTTATTATTAACACCTTACACCCTTTTTACAAAGCCTTTAGCCATTACCATAGAAATTTTGATTTCAATAATGAATATGCTATTAAAACACGTCAATTTCAAATATAAGTTATTCCAAAAAGAATTCGCTTGAAGATGGAACAGAGCTTACTTTAATTCAAATAATTATATTGAAGTTTTCGGCTCTTGTTTTGAAACATGAGAACTCTTATGTAGCGTGTTGATTCATATTTTAAATAAATAATTTTATATATATATATATATATATATATATATATATATATATATATATATATATACGGCACTATAAAGACGCATAAACCTATCTTCTCCGTCATATCATACCTTCCTAGTAAATATAGTGTTATGTCAACATCAGAAGTAATCCAAATTCTAAAAAGTGAAATACCCAACAATGAAATCCTAGCTTCACTTGATGTTGAAAAACTTATATTATAAAATGGACTAAGTCCGACAATTATTTTAATATATTTTCTGCTACTTATTATCAACCAGAATAACTCGTTATCCATTACCCAACACCTACACCCTGACTATCCTGTTACATACCTATTAAGCCGTCTTAGTTTCATTTAAGTCAAGACAGATAATATTACATTTTATAAAAGTGAGTGAAAAGTTTAACTTCGTAGACGCGAACACATACATGAGGACACACCGACAGAAAATTCGACTACTTTTGTCAATACTGACACCTTTTTTTCCATGTATTTGTTTTCGTTCTACCATTGTTCACCCACTACAAGAGCCACTCAATGTAGAGATTTACTGCATGGGTATATTGCAAGGGTGTATAAGTAGGAGAAAAGGGTTTCATATTATGATCATATGTAGAATAGATAACGGTTGACCCTCGAGTTGAAGATTATAGTGATCAGAGCAGTAGCTCCTCGGAAGTTCGTTTCACATTACAGATCTTTTAAGCTTAATACACACCAAAATATTCATTCATCCCCCTCCCCCACCCCCACCCAAAATGATATTTACTAAACTCAACGCCAAAATTTAGTAATGTCGTTTTTAAAATTTGTTAAAAAAATACATTCATTATTATTTTTTGCTTTACGTCTCCAAAGGAACTCACACAAGCAAGAATCTCTTGTGATGCATCAAATTCCCAAAACAGCTCTCATCTCTCTCCACATAGTCCCGGGGACTCCAATCATTGACGATGACTTTCTTCAGGTGTATACTTCCCTGAGGTAGTTTGTCCAATCCGCAACTTACTGTAAGAAGCGAACACCACTCTCCTTGTCGTTGCAATTCTTATATTAACTCCAGCAACTTCATGGCAAATTAAACAAATTTTAATTTCAAATTTATAATTTCAAAATGCCAAAAGTTTA
Organism: Acanthosepion pharaonis; assembly: GCA_903632075.3. Lineage (NCBI taxonomy): Eukaryota > Metazoa > Mollusca > Cephalopoda > Sepiida > Sepiidae > Acanthosepion > Acanthosepion pharaonis. Next base: position 240,540 of record CAHIKZ030001381.1, on the reverse strand, counting down.
ATTTTAAAAAAAAAGGCAAATTTTATCATTTTTATCGGGGTGAATTAATATTTGCGAGAAGTAACTTTACATTATTTGGAGTGAATTAACAGAAAATACCCCCATCTAAATATGCTTTCTTTTTTTTTTTTTAAATATTTATTCTATTGTTGAACGTGTTTTTATTATTGCTGTCGTTGTTGTTAGGGAGACTGGCGCGATACGTTACGCTTCGAAATTTGCCATCGGGATGTTACAAAATACTAAAAAGATAAAATATATTATTCAAGACCTAATGATGTTTGTCAATAAACGCAATTTTCACTGTCACAACAAAAGGAAGCTTAATGTTCTGTCACCAGTAAACTGAACCAAATAAAATCTCGGATGAGTAAAAAAAAAAAAAAAAAACTCAGAAACGTTTAAATTTTTTTTATGAGAGACAAGATATTTTCCATGTATTTTTCACGATATCGAACTTTTGAAAAGCGACGCGTCGTCGAGACAATTTTAAAGGAGAAAATATACGTAGAAAAAGAGACCAGCTTCATCTCATCAAAATGACACACGGTCAGTATCCCCGTTTCTTTATTTAAATTATATACTAGTATTTATTCAGTTTGGTATTTTACATTTACAATTTTCATCTTTTTAAGCAGTGTTTCGCTTCATGATACAGATGATCATGTTTCGCCATAGCTTCTCTTTCTTAAATATCTGTAAACTGTGCATAGCCATTTTTCTTAGTAAAGATAATAGATTTTTAATCTATAGATGTTATCCTTCTCTTAGACTGGTTAGTGTTTGCTCTGATATTTAATCTATAGATGGGGGATAATATTTTTTTAAATTAACATTTGTTAGACATTTGTGAGAATCGAAAGATATTGATTTTTTATCGATTTAGAAGAGGGACCATGTTCATAATATTCATACAGTGTAAAAAAAAAAGACCCCCATGACTATTTACAGAGTTACGGGACTTAGCAATTTTAGGTGTACGTATTATAGATAAAGGCGTATTATACATAGGGAATTAGGGTAACTAAAAATTAAAGACACACCTTGTCGGCTGATTTTAACAAAACTTGTTTGGATAAATTCTTACTGCTTAAATAAATAAATATATACAGGGATTAGACAAAAAGTATATATAAATATATATATATATATATGGCAATTATACAGACACACACATGCATATATATATATGAAGAAATATAGTTTAAAGGTGAGCTATATTTATGGGATAAAGTGCTCAATATCTGACGCAATCGTCAAGGCGCCCTGACGATTGCGTCTAGCATGAAACAGCCTGTCGCCTCTGAGTGTTGTCTTCAATATTCACTCATATATATGAAGATCCAGAGAAAAATAAAATTCTCTGGAGAAATAAATTATTAGAATGGAGCCTTTAAGTGTTCTGTTTTTCTTTAAATTAAATTATTCGCTCTGAATTAACATTGAGCTCTCAGGATTTCATCTTCCTTGGGATTATCCATACGGATAACCAAGATTTTCGTTACTTAACTATATATATATATATATATATATATATATATATATATATTTTTTCCTTAGACAAAATAATGTGAACGTTGGTAAAAAATAGTATTTTTTTTTCAATTCCGGCATTTCCGGGTATTTATAAACATCAAACCGGCCTAAAGAGGTAACTGCTCAGCATTTTAATCCATTACCTCACTTTTTCGCCCTAATTAAGTCATTATTTATCTTCAAGTAAATGAGTTACATAAGTGACCGGGCGGATTTTCAAAGAGGACAAATAGTTGATGCTCGATTAGCAGGAATATCTGTGACCAAAATGTCTGAATTATTAAATGTGTCACAAACTGTAGGGTTCACAGTTATGGCAGCTTACACAAAATAAGGCAAAACATCGTCAGTAAAGACTAAAGAGTAATAGTGGACGGAAACCAAAGTTGGCCGAAAGAGATCGACGAATTGTGTAAAAAAAAAAAAAAAAAAAATCATAAAACAACTGCACCAAAAGAACTCATTTACTCACCGAAACAGTACAGTTTCTACACGCACTGTACGTCGGGTGCTCCACAAAGCTGGTATCTATGGAAGGTCTGCGATTCCTAAACCTCTTTATAAAGATTTACTACTTGTTTCTTATTTTATCATTACACTCCCAAAATAACGAAAATGACAAATATTAGGAGATATTAAAATCTTTATTTTAACGTTTCCAAAGCTAAACGGCACTCTATTAATCATCTAAGAGACATCACTCGGCCTTGAGGTTAGCATCATGGCTGATGCTATCCTCCAGAAAAGTTACACGTTGCGCCTTCTCAAGCTCACGTTCTCAGCTGACATGAAGTGGAAAGACTATATTGAATCCATTGCTAGGTCAGCTGCTAAGAAAGTTGGTTCACTGTGTCGTGCGAGACAATTTTTCTCTCCAGAATCTATCTTACATATCTACCATTCATCCATGCTTAGAATATTGCTGCCACATATGGTCACTTGTCCCTGCTATTTACCATGACCTTCTTGATAAATTCCAAAGAAGAATCAGCAATATTATTGGTCCTGATCTGGCATCTCAGCTCCTGTCGCTTTCCCACTGCAGGAAAGTTGCCTCTCTATGTGTTTTCTATAAATACTTTCAAGGTAATTGTTCGGATGAACTCTTCACTATGGATTTATGAATTTAAGCGCAGTACTAGATTAGTGATGAGGTCTCATCAATTTACAGCTGAGCTGGATGGATGTAGTCGTAAGTTCTATGCTAACAGTTTCTTTTCTCGCACTTCTCGCTTGTGGAACTCCCTTCCGGCTCCATGCTTTCCATCCAACTTTAATCTCCAAAAATTCAAATGCTATGTCAATGTTATAAATAAAATCAAACCAAATCAATATTTTTTGCATTTCATAACTTATTAAATTTAATATTATCCGGTACTTCTCTAGTTGATTTATCAGTCGTCATTAACCAACTGACTCGCAAATTGGCGATCATGGCTCTCCACAACTTCTTCCTGTCGTTTGTAGCTCTTAATGAATTTTGTCTTTTTGTTATTTCTTCTAAACCTTGTTCCACTATCGATTTACTCATGTTCATTCTTCTTCTATGTAATGATATGTCCTTTCAGAACGTTTTTTCGATCATGGCTTTCCACAACTTTTCTTCCTATTTTATTGTAGCTCTTAATAAATTTTATCTTTTTGTTATTTCTTCTAAACCTTGTTTCCTATCCATTTAATATTTATTCATTCTTCTTCTATGTGATATGTCCCTTTCAGAACGTGAGCGATCATGGCTCTCCACAATTCTTCCTGTTGTTTGTAGCTCTTAATAAATTTTGTCTTTTTGTTATTTTATAAACCTTGTTCCACTATCCATTTATTTACCATTCTTCTTCTATGTGATATGTCCTTTCAGGACGTTGAGCAATATCATGGCTCTCCACAATTCTTCCTGTTGTTTTGTAGCTCTTAATGAAACATTTTCGTTTTTTATTATTTCTTCTAAACCTTGTTCCACTATCCATTTACTCATGTTCATTCTTCTTCTATGTGATATGTCCCTTCAGAACGTGAGCGATCATGGCTCTCCACAACTTCTTCCTGTTGTTTGTAGCTCTTAATGAATTTTGTCTTTTTGTTATTTCTTCTAAACCTTGTTATCCTGTCTGTCCATTTACTCATTTCATTCTTCTTCTATGTGATGTTTCCTTTCAGGACGTGGTCAATCATGGCTCTCCACAATTTCCTGTTGTTTGTAGGTCTTAATGAATTTTATCTTTTTGTTATTTCTTCTAAATCTTGTCCTGAAATCCATTTATTTAAAGAGAAACTATGTGATATTCCTTTCAGAACGTGATCGATCATGGCTCTCCACAATTTCTTCCTGTTGTTTGTAGCTCTTAGTAAATTTTGTATTTTTATTTTTATTCTAAACCTTGTTCCACCTCCATTTAAAATCATTTCATTTTCTTCTTCTATGTGATATTTCCTTTCAGAACGTGAGTCAATGGCTCTCCACAATTTTTGTTGTTTTGTAGCTCTTAATAAATTTTGTCTTTTTTTATTTCTTCTAAACCTTGTTCCACTATCCATTTACCATTTCATTCTTCTTCTATGTGATATGTCCTTCAGAACGTGAGGATCATGGCTCTCCACAATTTTTCCTGTTGTTTGTAGCTCTTAATAAATTTTATCTTTTTGTTATTTCTTCTAAACCTTGTTCCATCCTGTCCATTTACTCATTTACCATTCTTCTTCTATGTGATATGTCCCTTCAGAACGTGATGTGATCATGGCTCTCCACAATTCTTCCTGTTGTTTGTAGCTCTTAATAAATTTTGTCTTTTTTATTATCCTATTTCTTCTAAACCTTGTTCCACTATCAATTTACCATTTTCATTCTTCTTCTATGTGATATGTTTTTCAGAACGTGAGTCAATGGCTCTCCACAACTTCTTCCTGTTGTTTGTAGCTCTTAATAAATTTTCTTTTTTATTTCTTCTAAATCCTTGTTCCATCATCGATTTTACCATGTTCATTCTTCTTCTATGTGATATGTCCCTTTCAGGACGTGAGCAATCATGGCTCTCCACAACTTCTTCCTGTTGTTTGTAGCTCTTAATAAATTTTGTCTTTTTTGTTATTTCTTCTAAACCTTGTTCCATTATCCATTTAACCATTTTCATTCTTCTTCTATGTGATGTTTCCCTTCAGGACGTGGTCGATCATGGCTCTCCACAATTCTTCCTGTTGTTTGTAGCTCTTAATAAATTTTATCGTTTTGTTATTTCTTATAAAACCTTGTTCCCTATCCATTTACTCATGTTCATTCTTCTTCTATGTGATATTTCCCTTCAGAACGTGAGCGAATCATGGCTCTCCACAATTTTCCTGTTGTTTGTAGCTCTTAATAAATTTTGTCTTTTTGTTTTCTCTTTGTTCCTCTAAACCAGTTCCATGTCATCCATTTACATACATTCTTCTTCTTTGTATCATATGTTAAATATTCCTTTCAGGACGTGAGTCAATATCATGGCTCTCAAAATCTTCCTGTTGTTTGTAGCTCTTAATAAATTTTGTCTTTTTGTTATTTCTTCTAAACAGTTCCACAACCATTTACTCATGTTCATTCTTCTTCTATGTGATATGTCCTTTCAGAACGTGGTCGATCATGGCTCTTGACAACTTTCTTCCTGTTGTTTGTAGCTTTAATGAATTTTGTTTTTTGTTATTTCTTCTTAAAATCAGTTCCACTATCCATTTAACCATTTACCATTCTTCTTCTATGTGATATGTCCCTTCAGAACGTGGTCGATCATGGCTCTCCACAATTCTTCCTGTTGTTTGTAGCTCTTAATAAATTTTGTCTTTTTGTTATTTTATAATTGTTATCCTGTCAACCTCATGTTCATTCATTCTTCTATGTGATTTCCCTTCAGGACGTGGTCAATAATGGGCTTCCACAATATTCTTCTGACCTATGTAGGTCTTAATAAAATTATCGTTTTGTTATTTCTTATAATCAGTATTGTCATCCATTTACCATTCTCCTTCTTCTGTGATGTCCCTTCAGGACGTGGTCAATCATGGCTCTCCAATTTTTCCTGTCCTTTGTAGGTCTTTAATGAATATTTCTTTTTGTTATTTCTTTTTAATCCACTATCCTGTCAACCATTTACCATTCTTCTTCTATGTGATATTTCCCTTTCAGAACGTGAGTCAATCATGGCTCTCCACAACTTCTTCCTGTCCTATGTAGCTCTTAATAAATTTTTATCTTTTTTATTTTTTCTAAAATCTTGTTCCACTATCGATTTTTCATTGTTCATTCTTCTTCTATGTGATATGTCCTTTCAGAACGTGAGCGATCATGGCTTCCACAATAAAATTTCCTGTCAATTTGTAGCTCTTAATGAATTTTGTCTTTTTGTTATTTCAATCTCTTAAAATTGTTCCACTATCGATTTGTGACTTTTTTTCATTCTTCTTCTATGTGATATTTCCCTTCAGAACGTGAGTCAATCATGGCTCTCCACAATTTCCCTGTCCTTTGTAGCTCTTAATAAATTTTTTCTTTTTGCTATATTTCTTCTAAATCCTTGTTCCACTTTATCCATTTATGTGATGTTTCCTTTCATTCTTGGTCAATCATGTCTCCAAAATGTCCTTCCTATTCTTTTAGTAAATATTAAATTGTTTTGCAAAACTTCTTATAATCAGTTTGTCAAATATTTATTTTTCTTCTTCTTTTTTGTTAACTCAGGAACCTTGTTCCACAATCAATTTACCTGTATGTTTATTCTTCTTCTATGTGATATGTCCCTTCAGAACGTGAGCGATCATGTTCCAAAATTTCTTCTTCAGTGTTTGTATTCTTAATGAATTTTCTCATTTTTGTTATTTCTTCTTTTGTTCCAAGTAAACATCCATTTTCAATGTTTTCTATTCTTCTTCTTGTGATATGTCACCTTCAGAACGTGAGCGATCATGACTCTCCACAATTTCTTCCTGTTGTTTGTAGCTCTTAATGAATTTTTCTTTTTGTTATTTCTTCTAAACCTTGTTCCACTATCCATTTACTCATGTTCATTCTTCTTCTATGTGATATGTCCCTTCAGAACGTGAGCGATCATGGCTCTCCACAACTTCTTCCTTTTGTTTGTAGCTCTTAATATATTTTGTCTTTTTGTTATTTCTTCTAAACCTTGTTCCACTATCCATTTACTCATGTTCATTCTTCTTCTATGTGATATGTCTCTTCAGAACGTGAGCAATCATGGCTCTTTACAACTTCTTCCTGTTGTTTGTAGCTCTTAATCCATTGTTTCAGATTTTTATTAATAATGGCTCTAAACCTTGTTCCACTATCTCTTACTCATGTAAATTCTTCTTCTATGTGATATGTCCCTTCAGAACGTGATCCTGTCAACATTTACCATTCTTCTTCCTATTGTTTGTTTCTCTTTCAATATATTTTGTGGCTTTTCATATTTCCTTCCTCAATTTTAGTAAATATTTCGTTTTGCCATTTTATAATCAATATCCTGTCATTCTTTTACTTTCTTCTTCTATGTGATGTTTCCACTTCAGAACGTGAGCAATCATGGCTCTCCACAACTTCTTCCTATTGTTTGTTTTTCTTTGGTAAATTTTGTCTTTTTTTTATTTCTTCTAAAAAGTTCCACTATCCACCACTCAAATACCATTCTTCTTCTATGTGATATTTCCCTTCAGAACGTGAGTTATCATGGCTCTCCACAACTTCTTCCTGTTGTTTGTAGCTCTTAATATATTTTTGTCTTTTTTATTATTTCTTCTAAACCTTGTTCCACTATCCATTTTCATTTATGTTCATTCTTCTTCCTATGTGATATTTCTTTCAGGACGTGAGCAATCATGGCTCTCCACAATTTCTTCCTGTTGTTTGTAGCTCTTAATAAATTTTTGTCTTTTTTGTTATTTCTTCTAAACCTAGTTCCACTATCCATTTACTCATGTTCATTCTTCTTCTATGTGATATGTCCCTTCAGAACGTGAGCGATCATGGCTCTCCACAACTTCTTCCTGTTGTTTGTAGCTCTTAATATATTTTGTCTTTTTTTATTCTTATTTCTCAGTAAACCTTGTTCCACTATCCATTTACTCATGTTCATTCTTCTTCTATGTGATATGTCTTTTCAGGACGTGAGTCAATCATGGCTCTCCACAATTTCCTGTTGTTTGTAGCTCTTAATAAATTTTGTCTTTTTTGTTATTTCTTCTAAACCTTGTTCCACTATCCATTTACCATGTTCATTCTTCTTCTATGTGATATTTCCCTTCAGAACGTGAGCAATCATGGCTCTCCACAACTTCTTCCTGTTGTTTGTAAATATTAATGAATTTTGTCTTTTGTTATTTCTTCTAAACCTTGTTCCACTATCGATTTACCATTCTTCTTCTATGTGATATGTCCCTTCAGAACGTGGTTTATCATGGCTCTCCACAACTTCTTCCTGTTGTTTGTAGCTTTAATGAATTTTTCTTTTGTTATTTCTTCTAAACCTTGTTCCTGTATCCATTTACTCACCATTCTTCTTCTATGTGATATGTCCGTTCAGAACGTGAGCGATCATGGCTCTCCACAACTTCTTCCTCCTGTTTGTAGCTTTAATGAAATTTTGTCTTTTTGTTATTTCTTCTAAACCTTGTTCCACTCATCGATTTACCATTTCATTCTTCTTCTATGTGATATGTCCCTTCAGAACGTGAGACGATCATGGCTTCCACAACTTTTCCTGTCGTTTGTAGCTCTTAATGAATTTTTATCTTTTTGTTATTTTTTCTAAAATTTTGTTCCACTATCGATTTACCATTCATTTCTTCTTCTTCTATGTGATATGTCCCTTCAGAACGTGAGCGATCATGGCTCTCCACAACTTCTTCCTGTTGTTTGTAGCTCTTAATGAATTTTGTCTTTTTGTTATTTCTTCTAAACCTTGTTCCACTATCCATTTACTCATGTTCATTCTTCTTCTATGTGATATGTCCCTTCAGAACGTGAGCGATCATGGCTCTCCACAACTTCTTCCTGTTGTTTGTAGCTCTTAATAAATTTTGTCTTTTTGTTATTTCTTCTAAACCTTGTTCCACTATCCATTTACTCATGTTCATTCTTCTTCTATGTGATATGTCCCTTCAGAACGTGAGCGATCATGGCTCTCCACAACTTCTTCCTGTTGTTTGTAGCTCTTAATAAATTTTGTCTTTTTGTTATTTCTTCTAAACCTTGTTCCACTATCCATTTACTCATGTTCATTCTATCTCTTTCATATGCCGTGACTCTTCAGGATGTAGGTGATCATGGCTCTCCACAATTTCCTGTCCTTTGTAGCTTTTAATACTTTTAATAATCTTTTGTAATCTCGCCCAAACCCTACTCTGCCAGGTCAGTTATGCGTTGTTTTCCTCCTCAGTATATTTTCCAAGCCCTCCTTCCCTAAAAATTCCGAGTGTCTTTTCCTGATGTTATGCATAAATATACTTTTTGTTTACATTTTCTCTAAAAGTTCATCGTTGCTCACATGGTATTCTCACCATTCTTCTGTAGAACCATATTTCTACATTGCGTTTAGCGAAAAGCTGCGAAAAACAAAATCGATTTCAGCACATATCGATTTCAATACAAATTTTAAAGTAAAAACTCCCTCAATTTTCAAGCAATCTAATACAAACTTCACTCAATTTTAGCCAACAATAAGTTGATTTTTAACAGTCATTTAACTTGATAATTGAGTCCACCCATATCGTGAAAACCCGCGTAAATAGCGAAAAATGGCGATTTTTACTGGTTTCTTATTTTTCACTGGCCTATCAAACCAATTTCCATCAAATTGCTTTATAAATGTATCCTCTTTTACATCCCTGATAGCACACTGACAAATTGAATTTCAAAAACTCTAAAATAATTGTAGTCTGAAGTAGGTCTTCATATTGCCTGTTTCCCCACCCCCTTCATGTTCTCTGCTAACTTCGATTGAATAAATACAGACTACTTCTGTTATATCAGTAACTGCATTAATTCAAAATGTTTTTTTAATGAAAGTACTTTAAAGTAATTGAAGTAGATCGACTCTGTTACATCTAAACATGATACTGTTTTTGCTCCATTTTAATTGAACGCTTTTTCTGATCGACCAGCTGAGTATGGCTGCTAGTTAAAATTTAATGCAACTGAACTGTCTAATGAAAATTTTATTGTAAATGGCATATTTCCATTTCTTCCTATGGATGACAAGTAAATTTTAACAGGTGTTACCAAAATCACTCACCCCGTCATATCTGAAGCCCATATAAGATGAAGTAAAATATGTCTGAGAATAAAGAACCTCCAGGAAGCTATAATATATCTCAGGTTAATCTTAAACATTACATATTATTTGTAACTGATGTTTTCTGTCAACTTTTAAGTTAAAAACATATGAATAGGAACATAACACCAACATTCATCTTATTAAGAAGTCGAAAACATAAAGTGATACAAGTCCAAATATCCAAATATATATATTATTCATAAAACAAATTTAATTCATTAAGATTTTAGAATTTACTCATCTCAGATGGCCAAAACAAATAACCTGCCTTCCCTAATGTGAAGGGTGATACTGAGATCTGGACTGCAGTATGCAGGGCAGGTGTTGGTTCAAAGACAGTGATTTTAGAAATTGGCTGGAAAAGGTCCAGGTCAGGGTCACACTGCCAAAGGGCAGCAACACAGTGCAGCTGCCAGCTTTTGGGTAAAATATGAAATTGCATTTCTTAGGTGTGTACTTTACATGCTTTGATTGACAATACTGGCGGTCCTTAAGTGATGCGTTCTATGACAGAGGATGGGAACCATATGAAATTTGACTGCGAGCCTTTATTGGCCCAAGGTCGGACTTTGGACATGCCTATGGTATGGGATCTAATGATGACATATATCTTACCAAACAACGCCAGGATATTGTATACATCTCTAAGAAACTATATCTATTACGTTGACCCCATCAATAAACTTCCTCTTCTCATCCAGAAGAAACCGCCTTCCAAATTCTGAATCCCCTGAATGCATCGATCTAAAGTCTACAAAAATCTTGCATGTCTGGCGAGGACCGCAACAGTACCGGGGAGAGAATTTTCGAGGTCCGGCACTCAAATTACTTTGAGCATCCCCCCCACTGTCAGAAAAGGAGATACTGGGTCAAACAAACTCGATCTAGCGTGTCTTGCCCTTCGAGTTTTTGGACGGCACAGGGTCACTAATATTTAAATAATTTGGTAAATTATTATTTATTGCAATATAATTACAATTTTGGCACAAGGCCGAAAGGGAAGCCGACTGAGTCAGGTCAACACTGACTATCCAAGAAAATTAGCTAATCTGATTCGCAACCCATTCATTCATTACAATTTACTCAATCACCACAAGAATTCATCCATCCTCATTCGACCCAACATATACCACAATACCGCATATTCATAGGGATCTTGCTAAAATACCCATTAAATAAAAATTTGATAATATACAAATTGTTTTTTAACAAAAATATATAAAATTATATTGTATGAAATAAGGCGAAAGAATGAACGCAATAATGACTATAATGTACAATCAAACATTCAAATAAGAAAAAATGCTAGTAGGACCCGGCTACTCCGCAGAAAAATAAGAGTGGCCAGAGGTAAGGGAAAGGGTAAAATAGATTACGGAATGGGAAAGTCAAAGACTGATCTTGTCAAAATAAAAAAGGGTAGAAAAAAAACAAGCTGGGGAGGTTGGGAATTCAGAAATTGGCAGAAGAATTGTACTTATAAAATATCAAAACCTTTATGTTCTTGTGCAGTTTTTGTTTGTTTATTGTGTAAAATACACAATTGTGGCACAAGGTCTAAAAGTGGGAAATTGGGTTGAGGCTGGTCGTCACTTACTATCCTATACCTAGCTAATCCGATTCACGATCCATTCATTCCTTACAATTGACACATTCATCACAAAACCTCATCCATCGCCAAGCAATCCACCGATATAATACCACATACTCTCAGGGGTGGAGGGACCTAAAAAAACGCGCCCCATGACATAAAAAATTAATTTCATGATTATAAAATACTATACATAAAAATTTGTACATGATATAAAATGAAAGGGAGCGGATGAGCCCCCCCCCAAAAAAAAACAAAACTAAAATATCAAAACAAACAAATTAAAGATAACTGATGTTAGTTGGACCTGTCCAGTCCTCAAAAAAGAGAGGACGCTGTATTCTACTCTACGACAGAATCAAGTGGCTCTCTGACTATGGGAGAGGGAAAGAAGATAATACATACGGACATGGGGAATAAATAAAGCTGACCCTGTCGAGATGAAAGGAGGCCAAAAAACAAACTGGAGAGGTTGGGAATCTCAACTGGGATCATAAACAAAGATGTAGCCGGGGGCAGGCCAGAAACAACGCTTACTTACATTAACTCGGTACACAAAGATTGTCTAGCCTGGGGAGGGCTCCACAGGAAACCACCCCGATGTGAATTAGGTTGACCTAAAAGAGAAAATCGAAGCTAGCCCCGTTCACACGAACCAAGCTCGCCTCAGTCACCCACCTTTCGCTGAAGACTGTTGAAACCAAGCGTTTTCTATCAGTTCTAATCTTCATCTTGAGCTGATACTCAAAGAATCGGACAAGATCCTGATGAGAAAGATGGTTGCCTTGCAAGACGTCCTCCTGTCGCGTCGTCCAAATCATTTTTTGTTTGTGTTTATGCTCATCATTTCCTGAATAGCTAAGCATTGAATTAAGCATGAAATAAACGATTTCTACGTCATCGGAAAAGTCCGCTACGCTTTCGCTTTCAAACACCTTTCATGTAGCAGAAACACGTTTTGGATGCTATTATGACATGAAATGATTTCCTTTGTATAGCACAAAATCAAAATGAGCATTTTTCGGATTTTAATGAACCGTAAGATATTGAACATTTTTCAACTCTTCTTTGATAGCTTATGATTAATTGTATATTTACTTCATATATATATATAATCAATTTAGGTATGTAATCCCGACAAAGTTATGTCATTGACATTTGGAAAAACGTTCATGAAAGTATGTTTCGAAAATAATATTTGATAATGCATTTCGCCTATATGGCTTCATCAGATGGATAACGGAAAATATGTTGTGTGCGTATGCATTTGTAAGATTATTTATTACGTAAAAGTACAAAACTGTGGTACAAGGCCGAAGGGGAAATGGAGAGAGGCTGGTCTTCATTAGCTATCCTAGTCTTAGTTAAACAGAATCGCGACCCATTCATTCATTACAATTTCCTCATTCACCACAAGAACTCGTCCATCACCACCTATCCTGCATATACCATAATACCTCCCATTTCATCGTTCATAAAGTTTGTTTGTATGAAAATTTCATGATTCATTAAATGATGTATTTGTAAGTGTTTAAAATAATTAAATCTTCTACTGTTTTTCCCAAGCTGGCGTTGCTCGAAACTAAACGAGAAAGAAAATGAGTGAGTTTAAAAAAATCGTTTATATTCTCTGCCTTAAGTGTCCGAATTTTGAGATGCAAATCCTTCAGAATAGGTAGAGAATAAAAACAATTCTTTCATTCTGAAGTCGATCCTGGTCAACAGCAACCAATAATATGACCCACACAACGGCAACCAACAATGTGACCCACACACCGGCGTTGCTTCTTCATACCACCGTGATTGCCATTTAGCTGACTCTTCACTCGTTAAGGCGTTGCTGGTTTGTCGCTAGTATCGTGATGATGAGCACGGTTTCACTTGGATTAGTTGGCGTTTGTCTGTTTACGAGCATTAACTTCTCTGCCACACTGTGTGTTTTTTTTTTGTTTTTTTTTTATCTCAGAGGGCTGATGAAACAAACTGAAGACGACAGGTCGAAAGACGGGAGCTACACAAAAAGTATTCTTTAGAATAAAGAATTAGGTCGATTTGGTTTATATATGATTTTCTGTATACAGCGGTTTTAAAACTTACTGTTATAATCAAATGACACTGGGATCCCCTTTTGGAGTTTATAGCCTGTGTTAGTCGTAATCTAAATTTCTAAGGCAAGTAAAATTAAAATTTTTCTTTATCACTTATATCCAAAGGAATCCAAATTAATGTCGGATATAACATTTTTCTTGACGAATATCACAGAAATTAAAACGTACGAACCCGTCAGGCTAATCTCTATCTTTGTAGGGACACTTTTCTTCTGGGTTACCGATTCAAACATGATGTTTGTCTTTTTTTTTTCCAAAACGATATTTAAATGTTAGTTCGTTGACCACCCGGGTTTCTTTATCGACAACGTATGTTTTTCTGTTTGACATCTTCGAGGATACAGTCATGGTCACGTTCTTATCAGCGGGAAGTGGGGAACGATGGGTAATCTTGGCTTTGCTCAATCTTACTGAATTTCGTCAAGTTAAATTTGGGTTCAATTCTCCTTGGAACCGCTCAACAATTATCATCCAGTCAGTAGACACTTTCCTCTTCTTTCTTTCTTTCTTTCTTTCTTTCTTTCTTTCTTTCTTTCTTTCCCTTTTTGTTTGATAGATGAGATCCCAGTGTCACAAATGTCCTCATTTTTTTTCTTCATCTGGGCGAAGTTTTTCTCGCTTCTTATTTTTTTTAAGTCGAGAAGCTTATTTCACATTTATGTGAATTAAGCTTCTCAACCCTAAATAAGTAGAAAATTGCAATAAAACTGATAAAGCCCTTTGTAGCTAATGTGGGATATTCCTTTTGTATTGAAATCCAAAATGTATCAATGAGTACCATGGAATGTTTTATTTTGAGCCGGCGATCGCTAGAGTAATGGCGGCCATTCTGCTTCTTAACATAACTGAAGTCCATTATTTGAAGGCACATTTATGAAGGGAATTCAAATTTAATCATAATTTTCTGTGTTTAATGACGGAAAATAATAGTCGATGTGTTCGTTGTGCACTTTCAGATGGCTAACCATAATAGGAATCGTTTCTTTTTAAGAATTATTTGAAAAAAAAAACAAAGGTCTAATATTCATTTATTCAAATACATTTGCTGTACCATTACTACACACACGCACACATACATATATATATATATATACTATGACAATATTTCCCAGTACAGTTGAGAGGATCACGTGGCACGGCGTTTGAGAATCACTGATTTAAGAGAAAGAAAAAAAAAAAAGATAAATAATTTTTTTTTTTTACTTTATGCTGACATTTAAACATTGGCTTTCTTTCTCAATGTTAACTTGAATTATCAAGTACAATGAAAATTTTAAAAATGTTTTTGTTATGGGATGACCTACTTTCTAGACTAGGATTCTATGTCGTCATAGGTTCAATTCCTTTAGGTTCCTGTTTGTAGTTTTTGAAAAGGTTAACTTTCTTTTTTTTCTTTTTTCTTTTACGATTTCTTCAATGTTTGGTGAAATGTGCGATAAGCAGACCCTCGTTTCTTCTTCAGTTGAGTGTAGTCTTTCCCGCTTATTATTTATAAGGTTGAGAAGCATAATTCAGATGAATAAGAAATAGAAAATTGCAATAAAACTGATAAATCCTTTTTAGCTAGTGTCCGATATTCTTTTTGTATTGAAATCCAAAATGTATCAATGGCTACCGTCGAGTTGTTTATTTTGAGCCCTCGATCACTAGAAATGGTGGCCAATTCATCTTCTTTACATAACTGAAGTCCAATATTAGAAGGGACCTTTATATAGGGATTTTGAATCCCATCATACTTTTCTGTGTTTAATGACGGAAAATAATAGTCGATGTTTTCGTTGAGCACTTTCAGATAATAGGGATTATTTCTATTTAAGTATTATTTGAAAAAAAAGTTTAATACTTATTTCTTTATTCAAATACTAACGCTGTACCATTACTACTCACACACACACACACACACACACACACACACACACACACACAATATGCCAATTGAGAATCACTTCACTAGTCTGTCAGTGTCGTAAAAAATGATAGCATATTCAGGTAAATTTACATATCTATAAAAAGTTATTTTCATAAATTAGTTGGTTAGTGTTTTCAAAAACTAACAGTTTAAGTAATTTTACAAATGTATTATAATTATGTTTGGCAGTTTAGTGACATATCAACATCTCTGTGGGTTATTTAATGCCGAAATCTAAATATTTTGCACGCAGCCTATTTATTTTTTGGAGATAACAATGGTTTTAGTGATATAAGTCTTACCACATAATTCATAGCGCTCGGTGGGAACGAAAGAGGTGGATTCATGCCTTTCCCAAGGATATTTGGACGTAAGTGAATATAACGAACCCAACTGGAATTGGAACTCGGCTCTCCGATTAACAATTCCGAGCCAATATCTATTACACCACACGCACATCCAAGCTTGCTGCAGCTGATATTCTCAAGCGGTCACCCATCTTGGTATTGGCCAGGCTCGACGTTGCTTAACTTGATTGTGACCGTACGGAAAGCAGTGTTTCAACGTGATTTAACCGTAAGCCATACCACTCACACAACCAAGCTTACAGTACCTAGTATTCCCAAGCGGTCACCCATCTAGGTGCTGACCAGGCACGACGTTGCTTAACTTCGGTGATTGTACAGAAATCGGTGTTTCCATGTGATATGATTGTAAACCTTACCACCCACACACCCACGCTTACAGCACCTGGTATTCACAAGTGGTCACTCATCTAGGTGCTGACGCGTCTCGACGTTGCTTAACTTCAATGATCATATGGAAACTGGTTTTTCAACGTGAAAATAAATATCGCCCAGTATTTTCTTGTTTATCTTCAATACTTCATGTGTATTAAATTAAACTAAAAGTAAATTTAAGGTAGCAACTGATCCCCTGCCTTTGTTCCTAAGTCATTAAAACAGTTATAATAAACTAAAATAACTTTTAATATATAGATCAAAGTTGACTGGAAAGCAAGAAGTCGGAAAAGAGTTCCACAAGCAAGAAGTGCGAGAGAAGAAGCTATTAAAATAGAACTTACGGTTGCATCTAGCTATATCAACTGTAAAATGATGAGACCTAACCGTCAATCTAGTACTGCGCTTCATAATGTCTAGATACCACAGAGCATAGTTCGTCAGAACAATTACCATGAAAGTATTTATAAAAAAAATATATATATATATATATATATATATATATATATATATATATATATATATATATATATATATATATATTTCTTTGGATGAGACGCAAAGGGTTTACTGAGTGCGAGAGAATACGAGGTAAAAGAAAAGGAATCACTATTAAGAAGACAGAAGACGACGATTGATATTACATTTAAATTTTTGAAAATCAAAGTTGACTGGGAAACAAGAAACCGGAAAGAGTTCCACAATCAAGAAGTGCGAGAGAAGAAACTGTTAACATAGAACTTACGGCTGCACCTAGCCATTTCAACGGTTAAAGGCTGATACATAGCCACCAATCTAGTACTGTGCTTATATTCCTAAAGTCTACATATATATATTGTCCGATTTTTTGTTTTTTGTTATTGTTGTTTAGCGGCATATCACCCCCCTATGGGTTATTTAATGCTGAAATAAGAGAAAGAGAAACAGATTAAGCTGGTAAGAACAGATACTACACTTTGACCGCATCCAAACGGCCGAGAATATGGCGACCATGATAAAAGCGGCATTTTTCAGACGCACAGTATCGAGAAACAGAAATCGAGCAAGGAAGTCGTCAAAAATCCAATTACCATAAATTAAATAAAATGACATCGTCTGCTGAATTATTTTAAAATTATTATTAAGATAAATGTTCCTAAGATGGGGATTTGGATAAAATGAAAGAAGTGGAGAGAGAGAGAGAGAGAATCAGATTAAGCTTAGAAGAACAGATACTACATTTTGATCTCAACCAGAAGACCGAGAAGTGATGGCGATAAAGAATTTTCAGACGTACAACATCGAGCCAAAAATTCAATTACCACAAATAAAATAAAATAAGATCGTCTACTGAATTATTTTAAAATTATTATTAAGAGAAATGTTCGTAAGACGGGGCTGGGGATTTGGCTAGAAATAAATAAATAAATAAAAGAACATAAAAGTGTTTAATGTCTTCTTCCTAATAAATAATGAATTATTTTGTTTTGACCGTATGGAAAGAGGGGGAGACTCTACTTATATTTCAAGATGAATGAAAAAAAAAAAAGAAAGAAGGGAAGATAGAATGGCCGTTTCATTGAAATGGAGAAAGTTATCAATTTTAAATATTTTCATTTGTACCCACTTCTTAAAATAACGACCAGCATTCATATTTATGACTGTTATTGCAATATTTTGTGAAAGGTGTTAAGCTCAAATATTTAATGATGTAATATGAGAATTTCTACAGATATTTTATTGTCTTAGAACTCGCCATGAGCTTATTCAATCATTAACTGAAGAATTAAGATTGATCAGAAAATTTAATTAGGAAAGCCGTGAAATTTTCATGGGTCTATTTAGTTTATAGAAAAGCCACAAAGAATTTACGTTACGCCAGTGCGAAAGTAAATGAAACCGAGATGCAATGACCAATAACATTATAGATTCTTCTTTGTACTTCGGCAACAATCCTTTATTTAAATGTTTTATTAACCTGAGCAGACGACGAATGTCTGCTAAGCTTCTTGGCGAATTTATTCTTGTGCTCAATAATGTTTTAATATCGGACGGAATCTTTAAATGAACTTTGCCGAAATCGTGTGCTACAATAACAATGAATTGCTTTTATTTGCTTTGACAAAAGTGAACAGCAAAACGGGCGGCGGCACCGGAGGCAGCGGCACCGGAGGCAGCGGCACCGGAGGCAGCGGCACCGGAGGCGGCGGTACCGGAAAGACAAAATGGCGTTTGCCCCGGGAAAGATTGCTACGCAAAATTCAAGAAAACAATAAGCGCGAGAAGAACAAGCGTGAGCAGCAACTGTACCAAATGCGTTTAATGGCAAACCCGAGTGCAAAGGATAAAATACAACCACTAATCGATGAGGAGAAGAAGGAGGAAGCATTAAATTTAGCAGAAAGGATAATGCGAAAGCAATTAGAAAAAATTCAAGTAAGGATAACTTATTTTGAATCTTTTGTATTTTTATTTTATTACATATTTGGCGGTCTACGGCCATATTATGTTGAAACATAGGTACTCATACGATTACCGAAGTTAAGCTTTGTTTTGTTTTACGTTATATCAACCTTAATGGGTTATTTAATGCCGACGAGATTTTTATTGCTGGTAATATTTTTTTTTTTTTTTAAATTTATTGCTGGTAATTATTTTTTACAAAATATTTCTGATATTAAAAGCTATTTTTACACTTTCATAATATTTTGACCCCATGTTTGGGGGTTAACTATTTATTCATCGCTGGGACCCTAACAGGTGCTATCAGGGTGGATCTGGGAACACGAATAATTAAGAGGTGGTTCCACGCTCCGCAAAACTTCCTGATCATAGGCGTTGCTATTGGACGTAGTTTATCGTCTTACCCAGGACGCTCGAAGTTAAGCAATGTCGAGTCTGATCAGTATCTAAGTTATTTTAATGCTATTATAACTGTGCCTGTCCTTCCCTTAGTTATTTCGCACGACCCTTACGTCCTGCTAATACCTCATAAATACGTGATTATGGTTGCGGGGACTGCGTAACATTTGCGCTTGGGTCACACATATGCGTATGGGCAAAGAAAGAAAAACCGATGTATGAACGTCTGTGCGATCAGTGACGTGTGACACACCCAACAGTGATGTTATTAAAATATGTGGATTCTAACGTCAGGCCATACAACAGTCATAACACAAATTATATGATTAGTTCGTATGTCAATACCTCATAAATAATGGCCTATTCCGTTTTGACCGCTGGTAAAAGACACTACCTGGTTTCGGTAAGAGAAAGAAAGAAAGAAGCGGGGAGAGATAATCAGATTCTGTTGATAAAGAACGGATACTACACTTTGATCATAGTCAAAAGGCCGAAATTGTATTTTCTTGCCGCCCCACGCTGGCAGGATACGACACAAGGTCAGTTTAAGGTGTGGAGCCCGAGCGCGTGCACTTGGCCAGGTTCAAAAACAGCCTAGCTGTTTGATCTTTCTAACTCTGCACAAGGCTGTCTTGAGCCCGACCACTATAAAGATGTTCGTACTTACTTACCCTAACTTATGGACTGATAAAAGAAAATGGGCATGCCTAAGAGACAATACGAACTTTAACTACGGTTTATATATTAAAAAAAATTAATGTCTGTAGATGAAACTAAAGTATTTGTATGCTTCTTAATTATACCATATAAAATCACACTCACCTATAATACACCAATATGCAGCCTTTAAATTCCATAAGATTCTATTTTAAATATTTTAAAAAAATTAGACAAACCTTTAGGGATATTTATAATCCGGATATTTGCATATATATATATATATATATATATATATATATATATATATATATATATATATATATATATATAAGAGAGAGAGAGAGAATTGTGTCCATAAAGTTCGTGTGCACTTTAAAAAATTTATAACTTTATTTGCGATAGAAATAATTTGTAAAAAGGATTAGAAACAAATAAATCTATATATTTTTTAGGTTTTATTGAAAATTTATTTAAGTTTCCACATGTCCTCCATCATTAGCAATACAAAGGGTAATACGATTTTGCAGTTCACGGAAAACATTTGCCAACTGATTTACAGTAATGCCTGGAATCACATTAGTTATTTTAACTATACCTAAAACTAGGTACATTAAACTTTATAACATTTTTTACAGATTATTTCTATCGCAAATACAAATAAAGTTATAAATTTTTTAAAGTGCACACGAAATTTATGGACACCCTGTATATAGAATTTTTGCAACACGCTGACGTGTTTTGATATCCCCACAGTATTTAGTATTATTGAAGTTATCGCTAACATTTTCTACGTTTTGTTCAATTTCGCAAACCAATCGATGAAATTTGAATAAGCTGCTTTGTTTGGAAAAATACTTTGACAAAAATCATACTTCGCGGTTTAATAATTTCTTTAATTTAATTTTATAGGACTTCATGGTAAAGAATAATTTTTAAGAAAATCTCTTTTTTTCCTTTTTCTTTTTAACAGCAACGAATTCTAGGGATTTCTTACTCTTGAGCATGCAACATACAACTTGGCATGTGCAAATATTTCTTTCTGGAGCCAAATTCCAATTTTTTGAAGCATTTGGCCTTGTGATTTATTTATAGTTTTCGCAAACGCAGAACGAAATGGAAACTGAATTTTTGTATATATAAAAAATGAAAGAAATGATATGCAAAAACAATATTGCATTTTTATTAAATAAGCAATTTTAAAAAAAATTTTAATCATTAAATTGTCTTTAAAATAGTGGGACTGTTTTTGTATGTTAAATAATAGAACTTTTAATTTTTCCAAAAATATTAATGAAAATCTATTATTCTAAGTCAGGCACCCTAGTAAATCCAACTGTACTTTGTACTCCTTTATATTATATGTAAATATATAATATATAGAGAAATGCTCAGACTGGTGTTTGAATAATGCATAGTGGAGTTTATTTTTCTCTTCCAAGGGGGAGGACGCGATTAAACCACCGGGGAAGATATCCTCCTTTTGCCTTAGTCAAGGCAGACACATCTAGGAGAAAGAAAACTGATATAACACCTGCGGCTTTTGATGGCATACAATGGTGTCAAACTTGCTCTTCTTTTTTGGTAAATATTTTGCTTAGAGTGGGATGGCTCTGTGCATTGCCTTTTTCCACTATAAAAGCTTCATGCACAGATATTGCTTAATATCTGGAGATCTTTTCTGCACTTATCATCTTAATGTAGAATTATGGCTGTCCGTAGCCTAAAGAGGCAACTTGCATTACAATGAAGGTACTTAATACCGTAACACCTATCCTGATCCCCACTGGATTGATGTACTCTACAAGACCAGCCATTGGTCCTGTCCTGGCTCAGTATTACAGGTTCAATCAAAGTCTCTGGTTCACAATGTCGATTCAATTCCACTTTCCAGCCATGTTGTGATCTTTTGGGGATCCTGGAGAGCAATTAACAAATCGTAGATCCTGGAAGATTCAGCTGGTCTACCTGCAAGTTCGTTGGGGCGAGAATTGGGCCAAGCAGAAAAATCAAATATAAACAAGTTGATTCGAGTCCAAAGAAAAATTGATGTATATGTATATAAGGAAGAAATTGGCACAAAAAGAATAATGCTTCTTTTACAAGAAAGTAGTGTATATGAAATAAAGTCCCGAAAAAATAAAAAAAAAACAAATATTGCAAATAATTCTGAAAAAAGTAGTTTTCAGGTTCACCCTTTTTGTTCTTAGTAGTTGCCGTAATTATTTTACTATCAGGATATACGGGGGGTTCACTGGTAGTATTGCGTCAATATTGCAGATAACTTGAGTGCGCTTCCTCCCTTATTACAGCAGCAAGCGGACGCTTTCACTCTCACTGCCTCTCTCTCTCTCTGGTCGACTTCGACTGACACGACTCCCACTATTTGTTTTCACACAAACACACACTTAAATAAACGCGGTGGTAGCGACAAAAACCCAGGTTGTTGGTAACTTAGAATACAACCTGATTACTGACCTCTCCCCCTTCATGATTAAATGAAGTTTTTCTTCCCAATTGGTATTCCATAGTTCATATAAACATTATTGTTTTGACATTTTATATTAATAATTCTGACGAAGCACAGATTCTCTGGACACAAACTTCACCCAGATTATTGTCTGCATCTATAAACAAAATTCTATATTACTATAATTATTAATATTTCAAGGGTGACCATTGCTCTCTGTCACAATACAGTCGAAGTCAATGGCAATAAGGGCTCTGGAACCAGATGTGAAAGGGTTTGGCTTGGCAGGTGTCCCAGGGCGCCGTAGCTTGGGCCCTGTCGTCATCATGCTACTGTGTGCAAACCACTCAATTTTGGGTGCTGAAATGTGCATACTTTACATGATGTTGAAGCAAATGTACAGCGACCTGAGAGAAGATCTGAATTGATTGCTAAGGAGCTTAAAAACATTGATATGAATGTTGTGGCCCTTTCGGAAACTAGATTCCTTGGGGAGGGTCATTTCTTGGAGAAATCTGGTGGCTATGTTTTTTTTTCTGGGGCGGAAGTTAAAGAAAGGATCTTGTGTTGCTTTTGCTATTAGGACATCAATAACTAGTCAGTTGGAAGAGTTTCCGACAGCTGTCAATGATAGAATGATCACGATGAGAGATCTTCTAGTATGTGGAAGATATGCAAACTTGATTGGTGTTCATGCACCAACCATGGTTTGCACAGATGAAGCAAAGGAAGCTTTTTATGACGAACTAAAGTCTCCTGTTAGGAAAGTAACTGTAGCCGACAAAATCTTTATTCTTGGAGATTTTAATGCACGGCTGTGTCGCGACTGTGAGCCATGGAAGGTTCTTGGTAAACATGGGATTGGAAAGTGCAGCAGCAATGGTCTGCTGTTGCTGCAAATGTGCACAGAACTGGATTTGTTTATTGATAGCACAATGCTTCAAAAGAAGAACAAATATAAGACAACATGGATGCATCCAGGATTAAAACAGTGGCACATGATTGACTATGTTCTTGTGAGGCGCCGTTATGTACAGGATCTATGTATTGTGCGTGTGATTCGTGGGGTTGAATGTTAGACTGATCATCGTCAGATAGGAACAAGAGTTAAGTTTGTTGTCCGTAAAAAGGAAAGGCGGGGAGAGGTATCACTTCCAAAGAGGCCGAATGTTAGCCGTCTGCAAGTTTCTGAGGTTAGACAGAATCTAGCCGAATTTTAAATTTTAAGACAGTAAAAGCTGATATGCAGTGAAATTTGCGAGCGATGAAGAACAAATGGCGGAGTAACAGAGCCGATGAAATACAGCTTGCGTCGGATATGAAGGATATTAAGGCTATATACAATCTACTTTGTGAAGTTTAAGGGCCTTCTACTTCGCCTGTTGCACCTTGAAAACTTCTTCGACATCCCGTTGAGATGCCGTGAACATTTTGACGAGCTTCTCAATAGGCACTCAGAGGTTGACGAAGAGTTTATCAGGATTATAGCTGAAAAGCCTGTTAAAGAATTTCTCGCGGATTCTCGAACGCTTGAGGAGGTGGAAAGTGCCGCCAGAAAGCTTAATGGCGGAAAGTCACCTGGAATGGATGGGCTGTATGCCGAGATTTAAAAATCACAGATGAGAAAATCTTAAAGTCTTTTGCATCGGCTTCATTCGTTGTTGCCTGGATAACAATGGAGTAATAACAGTGTTCCGAATGACTGGAAAGATGCTGTCATGGTTGTTTTGTACAAGGGCAAGGGCAACAAGGATGACTATGGAAATTATCATGGCATATCGCTGTTGTCGGCAAAGTTCTTTATGGAATTCTGCTAGATCACTTGTTGCACCACATTGCTAATGATGCACTTCCGGAGTCACAGTCGGGCTTTAGGGCTGGATGTGGCACTGTAGTTATGATCTTCACAGCCAGACAACTGCAAGAAAAGTGTGTCGAGTAGAATATGTATCTCTACCAGGTTGACTTGACAAAGGCATTTGACACCGTAAACAGGAAGGCTTTGTGGGAAGCTAGGATGTCCCGAAAAGTTTGTTTCCATTCTTCACTTGTTTCATGATGATATGAAGGCATGGGTCAATGTTGGGGGAAAACTATCTGAACCGGTGACATTTCAGAATGGTGTTAAGCAGGGCGACATTACAGCTCCAACCCTATTTGCCCTGCACTTTTCTATCGTTTTTGAGCAGGCCTTTAAGATCTGCAACCTTGGTATTTAAATTCGCTATCGTTCAACAAGAAAGTTGTTTAGCATCAGTAAGTTTGATGCAAAGTCGGAGGTTCACTTGTCACTGATCAGGGATTTGCAATATGCTGATGACTGTGATCTTGTGGCTCACTCGGAAGGAGGTATGCAGCATGTCATGGACGCTTTTTCTAATGCGTTCACTGCATTGGGATTGACTATTAGTTTGAAAAAGACAGAAAGGAAGCCATATCGTGAATCAAGTATCTTTGTAGTAAAAGACTGAAGGCTGTTTGCATGTTTGTGTATCTTGGGAGCATGTTGAGCATGTTCTGTCATCTTGATGTGGAAATTTCAAAACCGCGTACAAAAAGCTAGCGACGCATTTGGAAAACTGAATAAACATCTGTGTTCTCAGCACGGAATTTCATTTAGCACAAAGCTGAAGGTCTATCACGCATGTGTACTTGCAGCACGCCTTTACACTTGCGAGACGTGGGTGGTCTATCGCAGACAAAATGAAAAGGCTTGAAAGTTTCCACCAATACTGCTTACGTCATATCCTTAGCATTACCTGGCAAATGTCTGTTTGTGATGTAGAAGTGTTAGAGAGAAGCGGCTGTGATAGTGTCGAGTCCTTGATACTAAAACATCAACTTCGGTGGGCAGGTCACCTCGTCAGAATGGATGACAACCGCATTCCAAAGCAATTTTTTTAAGTTGAGCTGCGAACAGGGAAGAGAAATGCCGTCAAACCAAAGATGTGCTTTAAGGACTGCATCAAGGATGCACTGAAGAAATGCAACATTCCTTGTGAGCACTGGGAAGAATGTGCATCTGATCGCAATAATTGAAATGAGGCTGCTAGTAGCGGAAGGCGGTGTCACTTTGAAGATGAGAAAAGGAGGCACGGAAAGCTTAAAAGAGATGTGCCTATGGGCGGCCCTGTTGAACTTCCTGAAGACACCCTGCACGCAGCTCAATCTGACGTGTACAGATTGGGGTAGAGTGTGTTTGTCGATAGCTGGTCTAAGGAATCACTTGAGAGTGCACCGATGGGAGGTGGTAACGGACTATAAAACCGTAGACGTCCAGCAATTGAAATTTGATATTTGTGGTAAAATATGCGGATTCATGCGACATTTTAAATTGTATGATAATGTACCACCCGCTTTTGGACCTCTTAAGTGCCCTGTTTGTGCCAGAGTATGTAGGTCCCTTGCTGGGATAAGGAGCTACATTCGTACAGCACATCAGCAGATATTCTCCAAAAAGATAGGAAGTAATGGTCGTACTCGAATACAAGTTGGCAACCACCATATATATATATATAAGTATGTATGTATGTATATATATATATATATATATATATATATGTATTTTTATTTGATGCTCATATTTGAATAGACGCCCCGTTTATTTATTAAACAGTATAATTATTTATTTTCGTCTAGCGGCCTGAATGTTCGAGAAATCCTACTAAAAAATTACGCTCTCTGGCAGGATTCGAACCTGCGTACCGCTGGGCAAAAGGGGCTATCGCTAATTCCGAACCCTCGTATAATCTACTGTTTAATAAATAAACGGAACGTCTACTCACACACGAATATCCACTAAGAATAGCATTTAAAATGATAAAGATCTGTCGGATTAATAACAACATCCATTCTAATATATATATATATATATATATATATATATATATATACTATCGCACAACATCTAAAAACACATTCATGTCCAAATTAACAATAAAGGAAAATACTTGTTGGCAACGTCAATATACTACACCACGAAAATAATAAATAAAAACTTCAAGTTCTCGAGGTCCTCTTTATCAAAATCACTCAACCAATACTCAATGAAATTTATTACGAATACAGCAAAAATATATTAAAGGGCATAAACATTTAATGCCATTTTACATTTCTACCAATATCCGGCCAGCTGCCTTATATTGAAACGCTTGTTTCGTAAAAAAAATTACATAGCTACAACGGATAAATTTTAAAATAATTACAGATTTTATCCTTGAAGATGATCTTGGAAAAGATCGAAAGTACATGGGTTAACAAAAACTACAACGCATCCCTCGATGAATTTTATCTTAACATCAAGAAACTGATTGGACAACTAGAAAAGATCAATATAGTATGGCTATAATATTCAATGAAACATTTTTGAATGAAGATATGCTGTCTATATATATATATATATATATATATATATATATATATATATATTACTGGATGAAATAGATAAATTGACGCAACTTTATATTTTTAATTTCGTGCATGGGCGTTGTTTGTTTTTTTTATTTTGTCAGCTGCACTGGGTCAGTTGGACACCGTCTGTGAGAAAAAAAGCACTATGTTGAAATTCATTCCGCCAGAAATTTGGAAATGGCATGCTGTGCTGCTTGGCATTCGCACAGAAAGCTCCAGTACGAATATTTCAGAGTGTTCGGGCGTCAATCTGGGGACAGTGCAAAGGATTAGGAAACTGTTCGATGAGTCTAATGGTGATTACGAAGGTTTTTGGAGTGGTCACTAGTGATGGCATTTTGCCTCCATTCATCTTACCCACAGGGCCTCAGACTTAACATAGAATGCCTCGAGGAGGTAGTGCTGCCTGGGTCAAGAAGGTGGCTTCTGGAAGAACTTATGTCTGTGTTATATACCCTGCCTATGAACAGTAATGGGTAAGTCCTAATCCTCATAAATACATTGGACACTATTGTAAGTGAGGGTAATATGATGTCTAAGTAGTCCACCACTAGCAGTGGCTTACCTACTTCACGGCGCTGGCGAGTATTGTTTTTTTTTTGATGTTATAAAGATTACCATTTCATTTCCAACCTCCGTTTTGGTTATTCCTCATTCCGTAACCCTTTCTAGGTTACAACAGTCTGGCAACAGGACGCTGCACCATGCGACACAAGCAGGAGAACCTAGTCATGGCTGTCAGACAATTTCTGCGACCACATCAGCCCTGACATCTGGTCACCTAACTTTCCAGACGTCAACCTCTTGTTTATTATGTGTGGGGCTCAATTGAGCGAGAGACCAACAAAACTCTTTGCAACACCAAAGATGAACTGAAGGCAAGGATTATAGCAGCATTCACCAACTTAAACAAGGAGACCGTTCAGAAGAGTTGCAGGAGATTCCTAAGTTTTCTGGAAGCCAATGGCGATTTTATTGAATAAATTTACTTTTTAGTATTTCTAGATATTTTTGTGTAATTTTGGTAAATATCTTTGAAAAGGAGATGTCAATGTTATTTTGACGTAATTCAAACAATTTATCCATTGCTCTCTCTCATATATATATATATATGATTAATACAAATATAAAATTTGTCATTTAGCTTATTGATGTTATACTGAGCACCCCTATTTATTTATGTCTGCACACTCATGCGTGCATAAATAGGTTATAGAATCCGGACAAAATTTGATAAATTAGGCAAATTGAAAAACTTTTACTTGCTTGATTACACATTTCAACATCGTTAGAAAAGCTTCCTCAGAACAAAATAAATATATGTGTTGCAATCTTAAATTGTTCAAATATTTTACGCTAAACTGACATGCCTCGGTTGGGATGTCGTTATTTAAATTTGCGTTCTTTTGGTCTATTTGTCTTCTTTTTTTTTTTTTGCTTTGCCGAAAATAAAAACAACACAATGTCATCTGTGTATCTTATATTTAGATTACGCCCACCAATAATGAATCCTGATAGGGTCATCAGATCCATTAGGATAGCGCCATCGCTGTAGGGGGTTGAATAAATCTGGGGCGAAGACATATCCTTGTCTCAGGTCCTTTTCTATAGCTTGAAGAAGTACTTTGTTTGCTGGTAAAAATGAGGCACTGTAAAGCCTTTAAGGAGTTTAGTTTTCGTGACTACGTGCAATTCGGTATGTTAAATAAGAGTAAGCCTTTACAATTTGAATAATGATTTTTGCAACTAATACATGAGAAGAGCAAAGAGAAAAATGCAAGTCAATTATAACCCAATGAATGCAATTCCTTTGCTGTTAATATGATTTGGAAACAATGTTTTGTTTAAATAATTGAATTGATATTAAATGAACTACCAGCAATAATAATTAGGATTACAAAATGTCAAAGCCTACACAAATCATGTCTCATCATTTATCCAACTAGGCTTTATATATATATATATATATTATATTATACACACACACACACACACCATTTACCAGATTGTAGTGACCTCCCAGAAAGTCAGGGAAGATGGTAGCAATGAGTGATCATATAAAGGGAGAGGCTACCATCTCAACTCACCGTGACTCTCGATGTTTCTCCATAATATTTCAATTAGCCATGAGCAGAAATTTAACATGTGTAAGTCGATGTTATTTTTGTCTGCTGGTCCGTGAGGAAAGATATGTGGCTGGCTAGACTCAAAGCAGTAGTGCTTCTTCAAACGATATTTCTTTTCCCTTTTAACTTAGAATAGAGATGGCCAGCAGATCTCGGCCTCAAAGACATCAGAGGATCCACCTCCTTTTGGGTGCACAGAGGAGAATAAAACGGCAGAAGTATGTATGGTAAGTACTTTGATTTTTATCTCTTCAATTTTCTGTACCTCTTAAAGTAACCTAAGCATTATCAATTATTAAACATTTTAAGATCATTAAATGTAAACGTGTCCTCAAAGAGGTTAAGTCGCCTTAGGTATGACGATAAACTACATCTGACAGCAAGGCCTCTGATCGGGAGGTTTTGGGGAAAGCGGATTTGTAATAGTGTGTTAAATTTTGCTAAGTTTTATATTCCTCCTCACTTCATTCAATTTGAAGTGTTAATGCTGATAAAGCAAAATGTTTTGCTCTTAAATTCTCTTCAATTTTGACTCGACTCATCTATCATATTTTACAGCAAGGCTACCTTTTATATCGAGAGTTAAAATACTTCAAACGTTACATGTAAATATTTCTTTTTCATTTAATTTAGGATGCAGATGACCAGCAGCTCTCAGCTTCAAAGGATCCCTCTACTCTTGGGTGCATGGAAGAGAAAACGACAGAAGCATGTATGGTAAGTAATTTATTTTATCTACCCAATTTTTGAAAATCTGCCAACATATCCAATTCACATCAGAATTTTAGTTAGCAATGAAGATTATAGAATATCCCACTGCATGTTTTGATACTGCCAGAGAAATCCGGTACAACTTTACCAGACTTTCAGCTTAAAAATGAGTTTCTTTTATCATCTCAGCCTCATAACCAAAAATCACACGGACTTAATAGTATCCCTAAAGTAAAAGGGCTCCTATTTTTCTCTATACACTGCAAACATGCCTTTGCTATTTCTTGTTGGAAATTCTCTTCTATAGTTCCAGTTTTAAGAACTCGGGCAAACCATCCAAACCTCCTCACTATCGATATATTAGCCTTTTACATATTTTTGGCAAAATACTGGAGGCACTAATCAACTCTGAATCAGTTAAGCATTCACCTGATAAGAAATATGGCTTTCACTTCAAGTTAAATAAGAGTTGTATTGAACAGCTACTCTTCCAGGGACCTACATTATTTCCATTCCATGACCTAACTGAGGTCATCAATTCTGAACTCGATATCTGTGCCTATGATACTATTAAGACAGAAATCCGATTGGTTTGATAAGGTGAAACAGGCAGCTGATCTCAAGTCACCTATCTGTTAACAAGGGCAAGGAATGGCTTGCTAATTTTACCTCCAAAATGAAACTGCACTTTTAATAGTCCCAGAGAATCCCTACTTTACCTTACATCAGTCTGGCTAATGCTAACATCCAAGAGTGACTCATTGCACCATCTCAAATTAACGTTTTCCACTAGTATGTAGCAGAAAGATTGTCAAATCTACTGCTACGTCTGCTGTTAGAAAAGCCTCCTAGAATCCGACCATGCTTTAAATACTGTTGCCACATTTTTAGAGATTCTTGATCAAACAAATAATCTGCCATATTATTGGGCCTGACCTGGCAACACCAACTCAGTTACTATTATACTGCAGATTCCCTGTTCTATTTCTATAAATACTTCCCTGGTATTTTTTTTCTGAGGACATTTTCTCTATATTAGATTGGCAGAAAAATCTCATTTTACAGTTGAAATAGATGTAAATCTTCTATATACCAGCACTTCTCGCCAGTGTAACATGACCAGCTCCTTCCTTCCCAGTCATATTTGCCTTTCAAAAATTTCAATACAATGTCAATCATTTTCTTTTATCAAGTTGTTTTCACTCAATTTTTTCTAGTCATATTCTCCAATACTCAGTAATCCCTTGCATCTTAGCTTTCTTGCCACAATTATAAGTTCTAGATTATTCTAACATCTCTTCCAAATAGATTCACAGCAATAGAGACTTGTCAAATGCTACTAGAGAAAGGGAAAGAAAACAAGTTCCAAAATTACAATCTGAACAATTGTCACCTTTAATATGCAAAGAGAGACAAGAGGAAAAAAAATAAACCAATTACAAGCCAATGTACGCAGTTAATATGGTTTGTAAACAAACTTTAATTTAAAAATTTGAAATTAATATCAAATTATCTACCAGCAATAATTCAGATTAGAAAATATCCAAGCCGACACCAGTCATGTCTCATAACCCACTGCACTTTTAGATACTGCCAGAGAAATCCAGTTCAATTTCATCTAAATGTGCACTTAAAAACAGTTGTTTCTCTTATCCCTTAGCGTTGTACCCCAAAAAGCACATGGACATAGTATTCTTGAAGAAATCAACTCTGGTGAACCACCCGATCCCCCCTAACTCTTAGCCTATCAAAAACGTCTCTTCAAGTGATTAATCACAGTACTGTAGTACGTTACATTTTTAGAGGAAGGACAACTTAAAAAAAAAAAAAAAAAAGGGGGGGGTCACTTCCTCCTATATCTTTAAACAATACATGCTGTATAAAAATAAGATTAAAACTAAGCCAAAAACATTAAGCAGCAGTAAAAACACTGAAGACAATTTTGACAGTTTCTTAGTTGGTGAGGTTTTCAGAAGTTTGTTCAAATTTACAACAGTAAAATAGTAAACTGGAAGAAGGTACAACAGCACAAAAAGTACAATGAAGAGATTCTAAAGTTAGAAACTGCAGTTTTGTGCACAAGGATATTTCATTAGAGACTAGAAGTGAAATTGATGGCAAATAGAATACATATTCAATTTACAGTGACTTTTACAATTGTATCTTCCATAGAAGTTTTTGATATTACCAGGAATGTCTAGCATTAGTACATAAAGACTTAATACAGTAAGAACAATTATAATTCCCCTTTAACCTCATGAGTGCTCTTAGGGTATCTAACTGAAGTGGGTTTTAAAAAATTCACTAAATTAACTAATTGAAATCTCCCCCCCACACAAGAAAAGATTAATTTGTTTCCTTCCCTCAGCAGGAACAACCCAGAAGCAGCATTTTCAATCACATAAGCGATTTAGACCAGAGAATCGACTTTCTGCTTCAGCAACTCATTGGGAATACAGATTTAGTGGAGCCTTATATTGATCCAGAAATATGGAGTTATTTCACTAGTGAGAAATTTCAACAGGAAATTGATAGTTTCTTGACTGCAAATTTGGAGACATAACCATTCAGAACATGCAGCTGAAAAATTACCAGTTTACCAGGAAAAATGCATACACTCAATTCCAAGTCATCTTGAAGAGACATTTAAAAAAAAAAAAAAAAAAAAAAAACCTTGAGGGCTCTGCACATGTATCTTGTCAGAACAAATAAAAAGTCATTTTCTAATGTTAAAGCAATTTATTTTTGTTTTTAATCCAAGAAATGGATAATGTATAAAGTCCAAGTTAATGAAAAAGGTACAACAGCACAGAACTGTAACAGTGAAAGGTTTATAATGTCAATTTACAAAAGTTAAATAAAAAAAAAAAAAAAAAAAAAAAAAAAACTCCAATTGTAGTAAGATTTTACAAACTAATAAAAAAAAAGACCAAAGAATGATAGTGACTAGATCAATTTCTCAGCCACAAATGAATTTAAATGTCAAATAATTTATATTGAACATGTCACAAGACAAATTTCTACAATGAGGATGTAATAACTGCAAGCTAAGCCACACTTATGGGGATGGGGGAGGGTGCTGCTGAAAGCTCTCAGCCCAACCCACTTCCCAAGTTCATTTGTGCTACTTTACAGAATCCTTGCACTTATTCGAACCTTTTTTCAGACCATTAAATCAAGTCAGCAAACAAGTTCAACGCAGCTACTGTGAAACTCACGTAGAAAGGCCTCTCATATGCAAACATTAGGTTACAAACGTGCCACACTAGAGTTGCATGCTGTTGGGTATACAGAAAGTTTCAGCATGAAATATGGTTAGCAGTGATCTGGAACCCAAGGGGACAATTCATAGTCGTTAAAGTTTCCTCAGTCAACAAGAGAAAAATCAGTGCAAGGGTTGTGGCTATTCAAATTACTGTATATAGAAAAAAAGCCAAACAATTAATGCAGAATAGTACACTTGCTGTGCTGATGAAGAGGCATTAAAAGAAACAGCAAAAGGAAGCTGCAGAAAAGGGACTTTTTTTTGCGAGATAATGCACCTACACAAAAAGCTGGCAAGATAAGTTATTAATTTGGGCTCTAGTGCTTATGCAAATCAACTGAGCAGCCCTTCCATTCTTGGTTAGGCTGAGAATTTTTCAGCACCCCCCCAATGCAAATATTTCTACTTTTTAAAGCAGAACTATTTAACTTTTGTTTTTTATCAAACTTAAAAACTTAACCAAAAAAAGATCAAATTCCTGAAAGTAAATAAAATCTAATTGTCTAAGCTGATCAATTATTACAAGCAAATCAATTTGAACAATTTTTTTTTTTTTATACATAAAGGAATTCTAAATTTAGAACTTGCAGTTTATAAGCTAGAGTGTACTATGAGTACACACTTAAATGCATCAACCAGCCAAGTGTAAATGATAAGATTACAAAACAAAGCCTGGTTACTAAAAATAAGAAGAGATGTGTATGAGTAAGTAAACTTTTAATTTCAAGGATACTGACATGAATAACAGCTGAAAATTAACAAGGATATCAGAATGGTGATTAGAATATTCATGTCATTAATACAAAATGAGTGCTTCACTTTTTTTTTTCTTTTTCATCTAGTTTAGCAGCAAGTGTGGACTCTGCCCAACATGAGTGTATGGAGATCTAAAGCATCAGTTTAGTCAACTTCTTCAATTGTAGGGCCACTGCTTCCTGAAGTTGCACCATCAGAAGCACCAAAGTTAGGCATGCCACCTGGCATACCTCCTGGCATGCCACCAGGCATACCACCTGCAGCTTGGTACAGCTTTGTAATGATAGGATTGCAAACCTTCTCAAGTTCCTTTTGCTGATGTTCAAATTCTTCCTTTGAGGCCAGTTGGTTTTGGTCAAGCCAGCTGATTACCTCTTGGCATTTGTCAACAATAGTCTTCTTGTCATCCTCGCTGATCTTGTCTTTGATTTTGTCATCTTCGACTGTTGACTTGGTGTTGAAAGCATAGCTTTCAAGAGAATTCTTTGCAGAAACACGTGCACGCTGCTCATCATCCTCTTGACGGTACTTTTCAGCATCATTCACCATTCTCTCGATTTCTTCTTTGCTGAGACGACCTGTAGAAAATAAAGCAGATTACTTAATGTATGGCCTGTCAGATTTTCAGTTGCAACTGAAAATCCTCACCTCTTAAGATTTCACACAAAGAAATAAACCAACTTACCTTTGTCATTTGTGATGGTGATCTTGTTTTCTTTACCGGTGCTCTTATCAGTAGCAGATACGTTGAGAATGCCATTAGCATCAATATCAAAAGTAACTTCAATTTGTGGTACGCCTCTTGGAGCTGGGGGGATTCCAGTAAGCTCAAATTTTCCTAGCAAGTTGTTATCCTTTGTCATTGCTCTTTCTCCTTCATAAACTTGGATGAGTACACCAGGTTGATTATCGGAGTATGTTGTGAAGGTCTGTGTTTGTTTTGTTGGAATGGTTGTGTTTCTCTTAATCAATGAAGTCATAACACCACCAGCAGTTTCAATACCCATTGAGAGTGGCGCCACATCAAGCAGCAACAGGTCTTGGACAGCTTTATCTTTCTCACCAGAAAGTATGGCAGCTTGGACAGCTACAAGAAGATATATATTAATTAATATCAACACAAAAAGAAACTGATCATCGATTCTTAAAAAGACAAATCCCACAAAACAATGTTTTAATATAGAAGAGATACTAACGCTTTAGAGAGAAATGTTAATTGCTTATAAAAAGGAATTAAAAGAAATTTATACCATTTGAAAATGGCTAAAAAATTATAAGTTGCCATATATATATATATATATATATATATATATATATATATATATATATATATATACACACACACACACACACACTTTTATATTATGATGTACCATTACTGCTAAACCTCATGCAACCACAAGGAAAAGTAACAGTTACGGATTTACTTTTAGCATGTTGACTCACCGCACAGTTAACTGTCAACTATGAAATGATAACACATGCTGAAAGAAAAAGATTTAGGATCAATTTACCTGCACCATATGCAACAGCTTCATCAGGATTAATGCTCTTATTTAATTCCTTTCCATTGAAGAAGTCTTGCAAGAGTTTTTGAATCTTGGGAATTCGAGTAGAGCCACCAACAAGGACAATTTCCTGAATAGCAGACTTGTCTAATTTGGCATCTCTCAAAGACTTTTCAACTGGCTCCAAGGTTCCTCTGAAGAGATCAGCATTCAATTCTTCAAATCTGGCTCGAGTGATGTTAGTGTAGAAGTCAATGCCTTCATAAAGCGAGTCAATCTCAATGCTAGCCTGGGTGCTGGATGACAGGGTTCTTTTAGCACGCTCACAAGCGGTTCTCAGTCTTCTAATGGCACGTTTGTTTTGAGCAAGGTCTTTCTTGTGCTTTCGCTTGAATTCTTGGATGAAGTGGTTCACCATACGATTATCAAAATCTTCTCCACCAAGATGTGTGTCACCTGCAGTTGACTTGACCTCAAAGATTCCATCTTCAATGGTCAGAATGGAGACATCAAAGGTACCACCTCCAAGATCATAAATAAGGATGTTCTTCTCGCCACCGGCCTACAAGTAAAAAACAAAAATAAAGTCTGCACAAACTTTAAAGTTTAATTAGAAATATCTGAATCAAGATTCAACTGACTTACCTTTTTGTCCAAACCATATGCAATAGCAGCAGCTGTTGGTTCATTGATAATTCTCAAGACATTAAGCCCAGCAATGGTTCCAGCATCTTTAGTAGCCTGTCGCTGAGAGTCATTGAAGTAGGCAGGAACTGTGATTACAACATTAGAGACACTCTGCAAACAGATTAAGACAGCATTAGCAAAATTATCAGATAATGATTAGCCAACTTTAATTCAGGTCATTACAAAATACAGATTATGATATTGAACAGAAAAAGCAATAATTACCTTGCCTAAATAAGCTTCAGCAGTTTCTTTCATCTTTGTCAAAACCATAGAGGAGATTTCCTCAGGAGAGAAGATCTTGCTGTCACCTTTAAAGTTAACTCGCAATTTTGGTTTGGTACTATCATTTATGACTTCAAAAGGCCAGTGTTTCATGTCGGTCTGGATAGACTGATCATCAAACCTTCTACCAATGAGACGTTTAGCATCTGAAAGAGATCCGGTTAAAAGTTTCCTAAAGCAGCAGCATTTTGAATTGGCTGTTTCAGAATCTCACCCTTACATTAAAGTTCATATTACAAATAAAAGATAGATTGTTAATTTGCTTGGAATATTGTAATGCTATCCCTATTTGTTGTGTTGAACATGCAAGTTCTTCAATTAGGATACGATACAATTGAATAATTACCTTGCTCTTTCAGTACCAAATGGTTTTAGTTATAAATTCAAGCAATAGTAACAATTTAGAAAAAATTAGTTAAGCTTACAACTAGATTAGCAGTTTTACAAATAAGAGAAACATTTCAATAATTGAGAAATTATTTGATAAAAAGTTGTCTTACCAAAGATAGTATTTTCAGGATTCATGGCAACTTGATTTTTGGCAGCATCTCCAATCAGACGTTCTGTGTCTGTAAATGCTACATAACTGGGAGTTGTTCGATTTCCCTGGTCATTAGCAATAATTTCAACTTTGCCATGTTGGAACACACCAACACAAGAGTAGGTGGTCCCAAGATCAATCCCGACTGCTTTAGACATGCTGAAGATTATAGAAGAATAGGAAAAATAAGTGAACAACAAATTTCGGAGTTGACAAATCATTTTTGTACATGGAAAGCGTATGAAAATGGTGGATATAAAGATTAGTGTAAAATAGAGAGAATTTTCTTTTTAAAAGCGCCTATTGACGAGTATTAAGGCCTTTTAAATATTCCTATCTAAAGATTTTTTTTTGGCTACAGAAAAAAAAAAAAGTGAGAAGACATCATTAGAGGGGAAAAACAAACAAAAAAACACCAAAAAGATTGCCAGCGAGACAAGTAAATTATTTTCTTAATATAAAAATTAGAAATTCTTGTTCCTCCTCGGTAAATTTGTTTACTGTAAAAAAAAAAAAAAAAAAAAAAAAGATCTTTTCACACAAGGTGTTGAATACGAGAGGATTGTGGCGGGGTAGGGAGTGGGGTTAATTGCTCAAGAAAACAACAACAACGCACGAGACTTCGGTTTTGCTTTGCTCCCACTAAAAAGCTTTTTTTTTTTAATGGCAGAGTACCCGACCCCTGAAAGAATCACAAGAACCCCCACAAGAGTGGGTGCCCGTCCTTAGAGAGAGAAAGAGAGAGAGATATGCAGAGGAAATTGGTTGATAAATCAAGTACTTCTAAGTGCATTTCGAAAACGATTTTTCGAATACTACACGAAATATAAAATGCCTCCGCATATTGTCATATTTAATGAGCTTTCAAGGCGACCGACAACTACATACGAATCCCCATATGTTTAGCAGCAAAAATCATTAAATGGTATTTTATTTTTTATCACAAAAGCAAAAAGAAAAAGAACTATAAAAACGAATCTTTTTTTAATGAAAGCAAGCAGAGTGGAACAAAGAGTGAAAAGAAAAAAAATCGACAGTCGAAGGAGGAGGACGACAACTAAAACTGCTAGTTTAACCAAATGGGAATAAATATTCCCGATTTTTCCTGCCAGCAAAATTCGAGAAATTAGGCCATTGCTTTTTCAACGTTGCTAAACACGTACAAAAAGAATGAACTCGCTTTTTATCAAAAGTAGAAATAGAAATTAATGCCTGAAAGACTTTATTTTCATATAAAATGCAGTCTTTTCCACATACAAGAACGCAGAATAATTACGCTTTTTAATATTTTTTAAAGAGTAAAAATCTGTGCAAATTCAGGACGAAACCAACCGTTGAATTATTTAAACACGATTGTCAAATATTATTTTAAGTCTTTTACGCTTAACCTTGACCGCCATTTTCATCGATGGCAGACGCGATTCTCTAGAAACTTCCAATTCAAAAGCTAACAAAAAATTAAATATAAATCGCAGAAGACGAAAACAGAAAAATGCAAATAAAAAAAAATGTTTCGTAAATTATTAGTGACAGCTTTAAATCGCTGAAGGGGGAAAAAATCGTATAGAAAGAACGTAAAAAAAAAAAAAAAGTGAAAAAGAAAGACACTTGTAGAGAAGAAAAATGTTTACAAATTTAGATTTATATGAAAAAGCTTTTATTTAATTCTAGTTTATTAATAATTGACGAGAATTGTATCAAATACAATTCTATTTATACAAATAATCGTTCTTTGTTGCTGTGAAAAAGCTTCGAGAAGATTCGGCTTCGAAAAATATGTAAATCGTTGGAGGAGAAACTTCCCGAAAAAAGAAAAAAAAAAAAAATTGCATTGACTTAAGCAAGAAAGAAAAAGAACTGAAGAGATTTCTAAGAATATAGAATAAAAGAAAAAAAAAAAAAAAAAAAAAAAAAAGGCCATTATGATGCTAATAATCAGTATTTACAATAAACAAGTCTCTCTCTAGAATATTCATTAATGATGATCACCATTAAAAATATCCGGACGACATTTAAAATGAAAAAGGGGGAAAAAAATTCAGCGACGCTTCGAAGCCATTTGAAAAGACATTAAATAAAAAATAAAATACAAATTGTTTACATTTCTCGTTTTGTTTTTTGTTTTTTATTAAAAAAAAAAAAAAAAAAGATCCCGGTTAATTTTTTTTTTTTTTTAAGGATTTTTAAAAATTAAAGTGAATAGTAGATAGTTACGATAATTGAGAGAGAAAAAAAAAAGTGGGACATTTGATTTCATAATCTATTTTTATAAGATTCTTTTGTTGAGGATAAAGAGGGTGTGTTAATTATATATATATATATATATATATATTATATATACAGATCCCCCCAAAATATGTCCGGAATTGGATCGTTTTTTTTTTAACCTTGTTAATTTGTTTAAAAGAGAAAATAAAAATAAAGAAATAGATGCAAAGAAATTTTAATTAGAAATTTAAAAGTTTGGGTTTAACCCCAGCTTAAGGATTTTTTTTTTTTTTTTTTTTTTTTTTAGATTAAATTTTTTTTAAATAATTAATTAATCAAACAGCAAGGAATAAAGAGAGTTTGACGGAGCTAGTTTCTTTAAAAAGCAAAGGAAGCTTCTGGAGAAGAGATACAATTCTGTAATTTCAGTAAGAGAAAACAAAAAAAATCGCAAACATTAAATATTCACTAGAAATAGAACCAATATTTGAAGAACACAATGAAAAAAAGAAAATTACTGGTGAGGAGAGAAAAAGATGGAACCATTATTTATGCAAGAGACTAGCGGTCATAAAAATAAGGTAGATTTTTATTTTTTTTGCTGTTTAAACATTATATACAGAGCATGAATTAAATATTAAAAAGAAACAATAAGTGAACGTAATTTTTTAAAAAGCAAAAAATCGCCAATAATCTCCAATAAATCTTATTTACTTACCTTTCTAAGCTCGGAGCCCTCACGATATTCGGCTTGCCTGCACGTGGTAACACGCCTGAAAAGACAGTTATTCACTTGCGTTTGGCTGAAGCAATGATGATGTGACGTCACGCACTCATCTTTTATATCGTCCAATCAGAACGCACGGAACCTTCTAGAAAAGCCGAAACAACAACAACAACACCAATTATCACAACAACATTAATCAATAAACGTATAAATTTCTCCTACTTTCTCGGACTTTCGTCTGTCCATTTGCGTTTTAAGATAATTTTGGCGTCATTCTTTCGGCTTTGTGTTTTTTTTTGTCTTCCTTCTTATAATGTTAATTCCATT
The DNA here is from genome assembly GCA_903632075.3 of Acanthosepion pharaonis. Classification (NCBI taxonomy): domain Eukaryota; kingdom Metazoa; phylum Mollusca; class Cephalopoda; order Sepiida; family Sepiidae; genus Acanthosepion; species Acanthosepion pharaonis. The sequence continues at coordinate 200,843 of CAHIKZ030001381.1, read as the reverse complement.
GTTTATTTACTTTTAATCATAGTTCCTGCTTTTGGATACATGTACTTTAGTTTTTACTTTCTCTTTAATGGTAGACGACACTGAGAAAAAAAGGACAAGGAAGGGAAAACAGCGAATTGTAATAAGAAGAAAAAATTTCAAGATTAGATTAGCATAATTTTTTGAAATACTTAAAATTTAAAAACCTAATAAATTTCTTTCTTTGTTAAAAAAAAAAAGACCATTTAATTTTTCTGACATTTAAATAAATACTAGAGAGTGTGTATGTTTGTTTACGCCCAGAATAATCAGTCTGGGGAGAATGATTTAAAAAAAAAAATAATGAAAATCTTCTTAAACGTTTTTAAAAGAATTGATTTCTTATTTCTCTTTGTTTCTAGTTGTTTTATTCAAAAAGAAAAAAAGTTGATTTTGCCTTCAAAAATCTTGCAATTGAGCTGGCTTAATTATTTCCTTTCCGTGAAATATCCACAGACATCAGGAAATAACAAAATATTTTTTACGCACGTTGTCTATGGAACGACGACAATTAAGATATCAAAATCAAATAAAATATCTTTGTTAAAAAAAAACAAGTATTAAAAAAAAATAAACACTACACCTTGAACTGCAAAATGTGTTTTTTAAAAAAAAACTTTTGACAGCATTTAATTAATTATTATCCCACCAAAAACCATTGCAAATTTTAATAATTAATTAAATTAATTTCTTTTACAATGTTATTTTAATAAAAAAAAATTTACAAAGTAATTTCCTTGTTGGGTACATATTTATTTATTTACTCACTCTGTGTATAGCAACAAGACAAACAATCATTTCATCTTAAATTTAAATTAAGTTATT